>JAMKCH010043701.1:0-54910 GCA_023653785.1 Ophioderma brevispina | reverse complement strand
GCAACAAACTGGCCTGTCCATACGTCTGTACTTTATGATATCTTGATGAAAATATATCAGCAGATATTTCAAACGAATTCGGATAAGTGGCAATCGACTTTAACTGTCAGGTTACTGAAAGATTGGCAAGGGTAGCTTTGATTTAACGTTTAAGTTTACAAAGGACCTTGAAGTTGAGGTGGTTTCATAGAGAATAATACAACCAGATTGTGGGCCACAACAATTGTTGTGCTTAAAATGAAAATGAGACAAATGACCTGTGCTTCGCTTCTGTAAAAGGCAAAGTGAATCTTTGGATACATCTCTTTGTTGGGTGCCATGCTTCCTCAACATTCTGGAAACAAATAAAAGTGGATCGACGGGAGTACACCTGCCAGTATTAATTTGGATTTTACAAACAAACAACACTCTTTCAATAATATGTGGTCTTATGGCGGCAGTGCAAAGCTTAATGTTAGTGTTGGGAACGCTTTCAATATATAAGCAAGGTTTTGCTGGAAAAAACCCAAGCTTTCGGGAATTTTAAAAAGAAGCAAATTGATATAACACAAATATATCGCAACAACACTATGAAATTAAACGACTTTCAAAAGAAGGAGAGGATGGTCAAACATTTTCTTGTAACAACCATTTTAATGTTATCTACTTTGTCACGTTTCCTCTATACAATGCATTATGTTGCTTATCAATTTATGTACAGTATTATGGTCTGAATTTGTTTATAAAATGTTTTGCTTGGTTAGTAATGTAAGTTGTGTTTTGTATTTACTATAATAATAAAAAAAAAAATCGCCCTTTTTCGATTTATTTTGCCCTGCACGGAAATTTTTGCTTGTGATCGGACCATTTTTTGCATCTACCTGGAAATTGCCCCCTCAGACCCCCCGGGCTGGCTACGCGCCCTCGGGGGGACCTAAAAGAAACCCTTTACGTGGCGCTTAACTTCCTTGTTCTCTGTCTCTGTCGTATTTACTGCGGAAAAAACGCACTAGCCGCTGATTGGCCACCAGAATGATCTGCTGTTGCTGGGTCACCCTTCCGACCACACGCCATATCCGCTGATAGCTTCGTCCCCCCTTTTTAACCAGGAAGTAGCGGGCACATCAAAGGGTTTCTGTCTCGAGTATAATTATGGTTCCTGGACCATATGCTTCTGAGCATAATTTCGGCAAAATCTCAAAGAAGCACACTATGGCGCTACCAGGCCCTGAGTGAAAGGCATGTAATTCCCTACGATTTTGGTTTTAATTAAAACGCAAAATCTGTCGCTTTTTCCTAATTATATCAATGCAGAAATTCACACTTTCAATTGACACTAATTTTACTTTTCCTAATTCCAATAGTTGAACAATATATCGCCTAAAATAGTGGCGCAGTGTTTTTAAAAAAGCGTAAAAAAACTTTAGCTGTGCGCCCCTTTACGTTGATGTGAAATGACCAAGGGGGGTGGGGGTAGACTGCCAACCCTAACAGTCAACAGCGAATTCCAAAACGCCATCACTTCGGGTGCTATGGGGGAACACTGTCAATGTGTGGAAACTGCCCATATGTGAGTTTAGGGGTTAATCCACTAACACCCCGAAAGATTTCGAAGGTCAATAATTTTATTCCAAAATTACCATAAAATTACTAAATTGGTATCGAACTAAGTTTAAAAGGAGATTTTGTTATATAACTGACACAGAGACTGCTATAATAAATGCAGTCACGAGTTCCCCAAATTACCGTGTGGAAATCCCCAATGCCCAAAAATCGAAAGCAAGTCTTTCCTACCCCGTCCAAAACCTCCCCCCCGCCACTATGAGCTTGTGCGCTACTAATGGGCAGTATTTAATATATAACCGTGACAGGGCAACAGTGCGTTCCCTGTTCACATCTACCGCATATTTCAAAAAAGGTGTGTTTCGGTTGGGGGTGTTAGAAACGTGAAATCTCACAATTATTGATGCGCTGTGATCGGTCCTTTTGACTCCCTTAAGTTTGAATCACATGGCATAACACGATAATATTTGGAATATTATTTCTTAATTACCACGAATGCGCCAATTCGATACAGTTGAACTTGAATCATAAAAATCGTCAAAATCCGCTGTACTTATTGAGAATGACATTTCGAGACATTCTAGAAAAGTTACGAGAGGATACTAGAGGATTTTCCAGATATAGTATGTCAAAAAATATCATCATGAATAGTGTTGAATTGTATCAGTCATCTAAGTGAATTTTGAGATGATGTCATGACTGTGAAAGGTTCCGTGCTAACTAAAATTTATTCCAACACTAATATGAAAACTACTATTTTAAGCCCCCAGACGAGCTTTTAATTTCGACTTCTGACTCTACACCGCCAACTCCTTCCTTTTCTCATGGGAAAGCTTTTATTTACCCATTCACCGATATTGTTATTTTTACCATGTTTACAGGCACACCGATCCTTCCAATAATTCTATAATTTCAATTCAAGCGTATTGACATCCAGAACGAAAGTTCAAACCACATCTATTTGTAACAAAGCAAAGATGGTGAAGCGTGGCGCTGACGTAAGTATTTGTATAATGTTTCAGTTGCCATTCAGCAACAAGTTATTGATTTCTGTGACCCTATGAATTTCTTCCAAGGGTCATATCTAACACGTTTTTTGTGTCCGTCTTTTGCCTTCTCTAACAGGAACGCAACATTCGTCAACCGAAGAAACTTCATGTTTTTTAACATTGGATAGAGCTTAGTGAACTTGGCTTTATATAATTGGTGTAACAACGTAGAAGTACGAACAGACTGCATTCTAACGGAAGATGGCTAGACAACGAAAAAAAGGGGGACAATTTGAGACCGCTCGTCTTAGAACTTTAGACTACGAAATCAATACAACTAAAAGATTAGGCTAACCCCAGCCAAACGACTATACAATAAAACTATACTTTCTGATATTGGCTTGAATAGAATATAAGATCAAAGTCCCATGAGGGTGTATGAAAGTTGGAACATAAAAACAAGAATAGCAACGTGTATACAGAGTAAAGTGATCAAATTTAGCGGATCTGTAATCAACGTTGTTTAACAACAAACCTGTCTACCGAAGGGAAGGGGGGTGGTTGTTACCACCCTCCACCTTGAGATTTTTTTCCCCGGCTTGCGACATATGCCCATATTGACGCATAAATGGAAATGTTGGTACTTATTTTATACCCAATGGAAGAAGAAACTCGAAACGCTATCCCGTGGTACCCAAATTTATTAGAATCGGGTTGTTCAGCAGTAACGAAAATCACAGCGGGGGGGGCGTAATCACCACCTTCGGAGTTTTGTTACAAAAAATGGGTCCGGTAGACGGGGGTGACAGTTCCAAGATTAAACTTATGATCCGTTTGCATTAACCTAAGGGCTTTCTTTCTTCATCGTGTCCCAAATCATGGTTCATATTTATATTATCGAGTCAGAGATGGTGACCATATCTGGCTGCATCACCATGGCGTAACCAGCTCAAGCTTTTTTTCAGGGGTGGGGGGGGCAAAGGAGGGCACATATATTTTTGTCAGGGGCGGTGGCAGAGCATAGATTAAAATTGTTAGTATAGTAACAAATTGGCCTATGTAATTACAATTTCTTCCAGGGGGGGCCAGATCCCCACAGAGGGGGCAGTGCCCCCATGACTCCCTCTGCGTTTACGCACTGTGCATCACTGATTCAGTGTTTTTAAAGCAAGCCAGACACCGATGGGATGGATCATATTTGAGAACCACTGTGTTTGGATACGCTGAGAAGACTGATTCCCGAAAAACTCCTGTCTGTGCAATTGTTGACCCAACAGTGGGCAGACCAAGAGATTGTTATAAGTAACTGATGGCCTCTATATTTGCCACGCAATACGACTTACCTGCTGTGTGGTCGGGCATGACCTTTGACCCCTTGGGGTTCGTTCTCGTCGGTGTATAGCAATAAGTAATTTTATAATTAATTTAGGATAATTATCGGATCCCTGATAGTAATTTACTGGCTGCTGGAAATGTTCTTCCCAATATGAAATAGCCAGGACATAGCGTCATGTATGTGTATATACGCTTATCAGTTGTTCCATTGGTTCAGCCAAGTCAAGTTAGAGGTCATTTTCGTTGTGAAGTGGGCAGTTATGGAGATAAGTATAGATAAGCATTAGTGTAACAATCATGCCCATTTCCATCTATAGGTGATAGCTTAGTTGACTCTGTAACGCTTTTGCCCAGCACGCAATCCAGTTGTAGATAAAATCCATATAACTTATGCATGCGTGACCTTCTGACAAAGGTGCGGGCCCCCGGGGCTGGCCCCGCATCCAAGCCTAAACCTAACACAATGAACGACAGGGTAGCAATGTAACAGAAAGACGCAACAAAAAAGTAACAATAAAGATCGAAACTTGCTGAACACGGAAATGTAAACGGCGCTGTATATTTGGTATCATATTCTAATTTTCATGTATTGAGTGTGTCAAAAGAGAAAGGACAAAACATATTTAACATAGTGTCAGTCAAGTAGTCAAGCGGAACCCACCAGAAACTCTTGCAGTTACTCGCACTTACATAAACATCCGCAAGCTTCTACTCTTCTACTAGTTGACAGTATTTTCAGCGAATATCATGGGTTTCATCAAAGTTGTATCGTGTTGATAGTAGTAATAAGTCTGCTAGCGTTTGTCGATGCTCAAACACCAAGCCCATGTTGTATATGCCGAAGGTATTTTAGTACAGGTTAGGTAGGGATTTTGGTATTTAGTTTTTTTTTTAAGCAAAGAAAACGCAACTGGTGTGGTAGTGTTGTTTCTGCATGTTATGGTTTTCAGGGATTGAAGCAAGTGTCGCCTACAACTGAAATTTGAGCCCTCAAAGCCATTTCATTCACAAGATATAAAAAACACAGTTTTTATGGTTGCAAACATCAATATAGCCACAGTATTGAATAGGGCTTGGCAATGCGCATTATTGCTCCTACCATCAAAACCGCAAGTTTGTTTGAATTGCGCCACCAAAATGCTTGTCCTTTATGCTAATTGGGAGATAAAAAAAAACCATGGCCGCTTTGATTTTTTTCCACTAAATATGGCAACTGATATTTAGGCAATTACATAAAAATGTTATGTCCACATGGACTCCCTTACACTTAGTGGTTAAAGCACTTGTTCCATAGGTCTCTGTCTAGGAATAGGGAACTTCAAGTCCCGTATTAAAAAAATGGTTTTACAATGTTTACTAAACAACGGTTCTTTAAAAAAATGCGGGGTGGATAACTAACAATTCAATCAAATATGATTAAAAAACATATGTTGTTAAAAGATATTAAACGTTTGTTAAAGGTGTGTGTTTCGATAGTCTTTGGGACCCCCTTCCCATTTTACCCGGAAGTAGTATGATTGATATCAGAGGAAAGCCCGTATTTTTCTCATTGGCGTCCTGAAATTTGAGCCCTCAAATCCATTGCATTCCCAAGATATAAAACAAAAAAAAACGACGAAAATTATGGTCTAAACCTCAATTGTTAGCACAGTATGAATAGGGCTTTGTAATGTGCATTTTCAGAGATGTAATTTTTCCGGAAATTTCCCGGATTATTTGGGGCATTAAATAAAAAAAAAACCGGAAAAAAAATAATATTTTTTATTTTTTTTTCAATTTTTGAAGATCAAAAATGTCATGATAAAGGTATAAACCTGCATCGAAAAATGGGAAATGGGACTGCTCCTCTGTTACATCTCTGATTATTGCTTCTACCTCAAAACCGCAAGTTTTGTTTCCCCACGGGGTACTCGATGGGGTGTATGTTGCAAGTGCCAGGCTCTCAAAATTTGATAGGTTTGCAACGTTTGGTTGTTAATTGTTAGGAGGAAACTACACCTGCGAACGAGAATGCCTCAAACAATGTGTATTTATCATAAAACAAGCGATTTTGTAATTAGACTGGATCCCAGATTGTACTTAACGGCCAGAGCTGGCAAACCTGCTAGTTTATGTTCGTCCATGATGGCATAGTGCCCCACCTCAAGGAAATTGACCTCTAACTGCCTTAACTGACCATAAAACAACTGAAGGATGAGCTAAACATGGTACATGGCGCTTACGCGACGCGCGCTATTTCCGGTATTCATATTTGGACGGACCCACACAACCAGCGAACAAACTAAAATTTGTTATAGATTTTCTCTCCAAAACATCGCTAATTTAAGGGGCGTTCAAGCCGTTGATACCTACTCTGTTGCACTTTCACACTCCACAATGATAATCCTCATATAATTCAAACTTTTTTTTTGTTGAAGAAGTCAAAACCTGAATTTGATGTGGGAACTTCCCCGCTACAAAATATTGAAGACTGAAAACCAAGTTAACAAAAAAAAAAGGACAATAGCCCTCATCTTAAACAAAAATCAGTGAAAATATGGAAGTGTATTAACATGCTATTATTATGATTGTACCCATTTTCTAGTGAAATGTTACACCAAGTCAGCGTCAATTTGAAAAAAAAATTACATTCAGAAAATGTTTTTATGCTACCAAAACATCTGAATCAATGTCCTTATTAATTAAAGTTGTTCCCTTAATTTTGCAGTGTTCTGAAGGATGGAGTTTTTTTTAAGTGGAATACAAAAAACAGTTAGACCAGGGGGTCGGCTCGGGTGTATGATGGCAATGCGTGTATTGGTTGCTATGTGCCACGTACATACATAGCAACCGATGCAATTGAGCGTAGTGTACATGTTATGAATGCAGCTGGGTTTTTTTAATATATTATTTTGGGACACAGCTTAATAGCAAAAATGCGATAGTAATTTTTTTTAAATGTAGCTACGGTTGCGTCCGGATCACTGACCTTACACAGGGGTAGCGGGTCGGATGTTCACCGATTGAAACATCAGGAAGTTGGGTTTTTACCTAAAACAATATGGCGGGAAACAATGCATATACACCTTGTCAAACAATAAGAAATGTGTGTGGGAATATGTGCAACAGCAGGTGTATGAATTGTTTCCCATAGGTCAAAGACAAATTCCTGTTGTTTCACGGCGACCCATTCACTTGTGCGGCAGCCCGCTATCCATTGTATAGAGGAAGTGGTCAGGATCTATAAACACATTCGATATCCATAGTGCAATGCGAAGCTTCACACTCTAATTTACGGCGGTGCGTAAGATGGTACGGTCAGGGAAGATACGAGTTTCTAGCGTGGTGCTTGGCTAGGTTAAACATCGTTCATTTTCTGAGTTTGTTCGCTGGTGGTTGTGGGGAACGGCCATTTCCAGCAGCTCGTGATTAGATCGGAGATTCGATATTATTCATTCTAATTACAAAAATTCTCTTCGTTTGCGACACATAGAAAATGCAACCGTGGTAAAAAGATTGAGGCGCTCTTCAAAAATGTGCGATTATTGCTTTAATTAAAACAGTTGTTTTAAAAAAACCGGCAAATGTATAAAACTAGCAAAACAGCGGTGTCAGAGCCCAGGTTATGTTGTAACATTGTCAGCCGCTACTACGTAAAGCATGTGATTAAAATCGTATATAAACGTATTGTGTCTGATGGATTTTGAGATCGGACGAATTTGAAATTTATATGAATAGAAGTTCGTGAGATTGCAATAAATTGATAAAGCGAGTGAATTTAGTATGATCTTACTTTTTCAACCGGAGAAGGCGAATTGACGGTGATTTTATGCCACGAAATATTTGAGAAATCCAAATCTGTATAAAGCTAATAGATATAAAAATTGTTTCGTGTTAAGAGCCTCTAATGGGCGCGAGCAATATGTAATATCTCAATTCGTTGCCTGTAGGCCCCCAAATTGATAGAGATTTTACAACTTAATAAATACTAGGGGGGGGGGGGGACAGAAACCATGCAATTTGGAGCAGCAGCTTAAATACAGCGAAATATTGCAACATTCAAACAAACGATACGAAACCCCCCCTCAAAAATGACGGCTGGGGCCCATGTGGGTTTTGTGTGGGTAAGATGGGCTATAGTGGGCATGGGTTTTTTGTGGGCTATTCCTAATGGGGCCCATGTGGGTTGTAATGGGTAACCCAATGATGGTTTTATGCCTCATGGGGCCCTTGTGGGTTTTGTGTGGGCATGGTGGACATGGCGATATGTGGGCTATTCTGAGGGGCCCATGTAGGCAACCCTATGGGGTTTATTGGGCTTAATGTGGTGGTCCCATTGTGGGGATTAATCTGGGTACCCCATCAGTGTGTTTTACCAAGTTTAATGGTCAGTGGGGGCCCACTTGGGTTTTCACGTGGGTTAAATGGGCTTAACGTGGGCATGGAAATTACATGGGCTTTCTAAATGGGGCCAGTGTTGTTTGTAGTTGTTCAATGGGGTAACTGACTGATAGCTTCTTTACGTGGGCTTTATGGGGGTTTCCTAAAATGGGGGCCATTGTAGGTTTTCAATGGGCCAATGATGGGTTTCTTTACTTGTGGCTTAAGTGGGTTTCCCCAAATGGGGCCATTGTAGGTTTTCAATGAGTCAAGATGATTTCTTTAATGGGCTCTTTAAGTGGAGTTTCCTAAATGGGGCCATTGTAGGTTTTCAATTGGCCGGGGCTGCAACTATATTGTTACTCATTGAAAGGATGGCTTTCCAGGCTGCCCATTTTGAGCCAGGGTGGGTTAAAATGTTTTATTTTCCTCTTTTGTTATCAAATAATTATCTAAACTTTATTTAATAGGTCAACTAAATAATCCCTGTTCGGATATGAAGGCCATAACGTACAAGTTTACTCATTTTAACTTCACCAATCCTTTAAAGGCCGACTCAGAGATTTCCTGAGGAGGGCGCCCCCCAATTTCCAAAAAAAATCGTGTTTTGTTTTTTGCATTACATATGCTTGTCCATATATTAATCACTGTGTGAAATGTGTAGCTTAAATCTGTGATTCCTCATATAGGGAAAATCACAACTTTGTTTTAAAATTTCCGGATCCGGATATTTCGTTATACAAAGTATCCTAAGGGAAGGGACGTAATACTACACATAAATGTTTTTATGCATCAAACGCGAAAACAAAACTCCGATTCATCTCAAATTCGGCATGTGCATTTTAGGTACCTATCTTTCGTTCTAGTTGACTATTTTTCATTAATTACACAAAAAATTAATATTTCGAAAAAATTCTGAGTCAGACTTTTTTAAAATAATCTAATTTGATGCAATTGTCAGTAAGAACGTGGTCGACTGGATGATAGAGCATTAGATTAAGAAGATGAGGTCCCCCCCCGGTTCGAAATCCAACCAAGGGTAAGGTAAACTATTTGTAACCATTTAGTATGAGATGCAAGTGATGCCTAATGAACAGTTGGAATTAAAACACAATATCCAAGCTGTACTAGGAACTCTTTTTTCTTAATTTAAGAGTATTAATTAGCCGTGCAACATGCATGTGATTTGTACTTAGCCCCATAAGGGCCCCATAAAGTACACATCTACGGCCCCAAGTAGATAACCCCACTGCGGACCATCATGGTTCCCGACGACAAAAAAAAGAGAGGGCACCCACATGGGCTGCCAATTTGGGGCACAGAAACTTGGCCCAATGCAGGACCAATATTCGGACCCTTGCTCAATGTTGGGGGGACACCGAAATGGCAAAGTGCAGCTTCACTGGTTCCTGTGCCCATTTCAAATGAAAACCATGGAGAAGGTGGTATTCAGGTTTTTATGGAATATGGTGTTAAACAGATTAAATTCCCAAATTGAGTTCTCGAAATTGTTTAATTAGTAAGTAGCCCCCTGAGATTTGAACCGAGGACCCTTTGCTCCGAGGTTAAGAGGTCGCTAACCGCTTTGACACACGCACCTTCTCTTCGGATAGAACATTATTAAAGGGCATGTTGAATTCGCTATGGAATGGTTTTACAAGATTTGTTTTAACAATGTTTTACAAAAAAAAACTTAAACATTTTGTGGTGATATGGCAAAAAGTCTTAAGGAATGTGTTGGATAAAACAGATATAGATTAAACTTTAATAGGGAAAATGCTGGGTTTTAGTACACCCGAAAAATATTTTTCACACAACGGGGTCATTTTTGACCCCGTTTCGAGTCAACTATGCACCGACTAAAATAGGGTTTTAAATGTTTGACCCACCTTTTTTGGTCAAAAAGTGAAATGACCCTTTTTGTGGTCATAATTTTGACCCAATTTTAGTCGGTGCATAGGTGACTGGCGTTCTCGTTTTTACGGTGGCGGTGATTAACCATCGTCTTACAAGGGAGGGGAGGTACCAACTCACTAGTGAACTTCGTCGGTGCGCTTCTTAAAATGCCAAAAACGTTCGTAAAAAAGCTAATAGATAATTATTCTTCATCTTTTCCGCGTCATTTTAGCGAGAAACTGGAACGTAGAATCTTCAAGGGGTTAGGTTATGCAGTCAAAGTCGAAGGGTAAAGGGGGGGGGGGGGGAGTTTGGGGGGGGGGGGTTGCCACCCCAGAATATTTTAAGGTGCATTTTTTTAACATATTATGAAATTATTATGGTTATAAAACTCTATATTTATGTCAAACTAGCCAATTACCATCATTTAGAGCTGAAAAACCGCATGAGAAACAAATCAGGATATTCCTAGTTTTTTAGAGCAAAATTGTATTTTCGCCTATATTTTTTTGGGGGAAAATGCCAATTTTTGCCCATCGCGGACTTGATGACGTCATTGTATTTTGGTATCAATGGAAAGAGGAGGGAAAAAATAGCTATCGGCTATCAAAATCTACGCATCGGGGTCCTGTATAACGAATTCTCGAGGCGGTGACCCTCCTTGCGTAAACCGGGTGTTACAAAAAAGCTTGGTAAGACCAGGGTTTTTTAAGTAAAGGGTTATTGTGGATTTTTTTCGTACTGGAATGACCCTGTAAAGGAATATGTTTGGATAATGGTATGTTGTTATTACTGAGTAGAAAGATACATTGAAGGGGTATCATGTTAGATTTTCTATACAATGACAAATATGATCCCTAAATTAGTACTATATGGCGGAAGTTGTTAATTGTTAAAATAGATTTTCAAGAAATTTATAAAATTTCATATTTTTTGTTTATCAATATAAAACACACTGCATTTTGTCAATCTATCACCTTCTACCTTTTTCACTAACGTACTATAGATTTGAACCCCGTTTAGCATTAGGTGACAGCGATCTAATTATCTCCCAATAAAAGGCGTTTTTGATAGGGGGGGGGGGACGCCAGTCAAACAAGGACAACCTTCTCACGTTTTTTCATCAGAAGGGATGTTCTAAAACTTTGACGGCACAAACAATCGTACGCCATTAACTAAACATTCAAATCTTTCCAGTGTATCAGCCTGCTCCATCAGATGTACCAAATAGCAGACTATGTCCCAATGGTCTTCTTTTTATTTGTTCTATTTTAAAGCATAATTGTGGATCGTTTATGTTCTTTGGATTTAGACTTTGTCATACCAGGTTTCAAGACGTTCATCAGGATAAATAGATCAATATCAATAGAGGAAACTGCAAAATTACAAAGTTAACCCTAAAAGGGCCCGGGGAAGGGGCCTGTTATTTTTCACGCCGAAACTACATGACTTTTTTTTCCTTTGAATGCCATTGCGCTCGCTTTAGGGAGGGACCATTTTGATCATCTGTCACATGGTTGATGGATTCCCGTCACTTAATTGTTGATGAGGATGACAATTTGCAATCATGTACTCCGTCTTGGATATGCTTATTATGAGGCAATATTCTCTGTCTGCCGCGCTGGCCGTATTGGTCAACTGTGTCTGTGCCCTCGGAATAGTGGATTCAAGGCAGGGACTAATCATCAGCAAAATCCAAGTCATTCAATACTTTGGCTTGGTATCGTCTGGAGCGTCGAGGGTGTGTTACCATTCCAGAGTCCCAATCGATGCGGCCTCTTCAGCAGAAAATCCTACTAGTATGATAAAAGGAATGGAGCTAAACCATCACCCTGAAGAACTCCGGTGGTGACTTCGAAGGTTTCCGAAAGGTTCCGCGACCTTCTGCACTTTAGATTGTTTTCTAGCGCAATGATGGCATTCACTACTATCTTTCCATCATGCCGCAATCACCGCAAACATAAACCTCATTCTGTTGATGGAAATCAAAGTCCTTTCTTAAAGTCTATAAAGGTGACTGTAAGAGGAAGCTGAATAGTCTTGGAAACCCTCCATGATTCTTCTGCGGATATGGATCTGCTGGTCCAACCTTCTTCCAGAACGAAATCCAAGCCCCGGTTGCT
This sequence comes from Ophioderma brevispina, assembly GCA_023653785.1. NCBI lineage: Eukaryota > Metazoa > Echinodermata > Ophiuroidea > Amphilepidida > Ophiodermatidae > Ophioderma > Ophioderma brevispina. Next base: position 42,666 of record JAMKCH010043701.1, on the reverse strand, counting down.
TCTTAAGATGGGTCCACATGATTCCTGATTCTGTTTAGAGAGGATCTTGTTGTGAAAACCCTTGGCTGTGTTTGAACAGAAGAGATATTCCTCGATATTGTCATCAGACACGGTCTCCCTTCTTGGGCAGAGGAACAATTAACGCTAGTGGTTCCATTGGCTGGGTAGACTACTCTGTAGTGCCAATTGTTTTTTTTTAACTTTTACTTTTCTTAGCTGAGGTAGAGGGCTGCGAATAACTACTTGGCCGTTTGAGAAATTTCACTTTAATCAATGCAGAGGTCAATTGATGACGCGATAATTAAGTCCCCGTTATTTTTCACTTCACCATACGGGCGGGCATACCTGTTCCGAGGGGAGTGGTCACTGAACTTTCGCGATCACAAACCTTAGCGGTATCATCAAGAGGAGCCATCGATTGAATGTTTAATATTTAACTTATAAAATATCCCGGTATGTGGAAACAGTGCCCTCTCTACATGAAGGTCCCTGAGCGTACTTTTTTGTGGTTAAAATGCCATTGTCAAAGATCCTAGGGCCTATTAAGCTTAGTTTACGCGTGCAATGTTCTGAAATAGAGAAAATGATAATAATATAATAGATTATGATGATAATCTGGGGTTAAAATAAGATGGGACAGCACACAAAAATAAATTTTAAAAAATGCAAAAATCGACTATGGCATAGTCTATTGGCTGGGTGGAGTGAGAGTGGTGACTACTTCAGTACAAAAGCCATGAACTAACTTAGCCATTGCATTACCACCATTCTGGAGTGCTTTCCAGATGGTCTTGCAACTGTCAATTCCGCGGCCCTTATTGTTCTTTCATTTGGCCGATGGCTAGTAGCGTCTCCTCTAGTGTTGGTGGATTGGTTTTCGATGGGCAGATCTTGAGAAGACGGTGGAGGCAGTTCAGATAATAGTGAACCGTGGCTGTTGTTGAGCAAGGAACTGAAATATTCCTTCATTCTTCTGCAAGTAGGTCCTTCTCACTTGTTGGTGGGCGCCATGTTCTTTGTGTTGAACCCCTTGACACTGTTTTCCTGTCTTGCCGGATAGATTATGGATGCTTTTCAATGTGTTTGTATAATGCACCATTTGAGTCAGCCAGTTTTAGATCTTCCATTTGTTTGTAGAGCATGGCTGCTTCATCTGACTTGTAACTCTCATTCAAGCTGGTTAAGCCGTTTCTAAAGTTCTCTGTGGATGCTTAATTTGGAAACCAGTATCTTCTTTGGCTTCATCCCTCTCTGACTTCAGATGGATAGTATTGTCAGTTACCCCAGCTCGGCATGCTACATTGTCCATCTACCTCTCACGCATGTTCAAATTTTGGTACCTCTGGGTGATTGGTGCTGATGTATCATAGCACTGGAGGGCTTCAATCTGTTGGACAATTCCAACTGGAAATAGTCTCTTGTGGATATATCTTGCAGTTTCTTCCAGTCGAACGTTGGTCTTATAAGAGGTTTTCCTTTGGTAGTTCTTAGGCTGCAGACGAGCAAAATGCTGATGATCCGGTGATCGGAGTCTAGTTCTACTAATTTGTAGGCCCTGCAGTTCCTCAAGGAGTTAGACCACTTGCTGTTTATTAAGATGTGGTCCAGCTGGCGCGTTGCCCCCGCTGGATGCATCCATGTCGCTGCTTAGGTTGTGGAATTTCATAGGGTGCTGGACGAAGTTTATGCTCTTCACACAAGCTCACCAGTCTCTCACAATTGTTGTTTGTTGTATCATAGAAACAATGGCAGCCAACAACTTCGGGATGTGATAGAGACTGTCATTTCCTACTCTAGCGTTGAAGTCGCCCAACCAGGTGGATGTATGTTTTGACCTGTTCTAAATGGTCCTCAAGAGTGTTGTAAAACTCACTCTTGTCATCAAGTGTATAGCGGTGGGCCCTTAGTGGGGCATAGACAGATGTCACTGTAAGTTTGGGTACATGGAATGTGGCAGTGATGATCCTGTTGGAAATGGACTTGCATTCACACTTTGCCAAACCTTGTAGATAGGTCTTTTTTGCCATAAGTTATACCCACACCGCCTTGTCTCTGGTCCGTGGCTGTCTGTAATTAACACCCAACACCCAGCTTTTTTATCATCAACCCATAGCTCTTCTGTGGGGTTGGTTGTGATTAGGCGATGTTCTTGGATGCCAACCATATCTACACCTGCATCGGTACAGTCCATGAATAGCTGGTGGTCCTTTCCCTGCTGGTACAAGGTACATACAGGGTAGGTGGATATAATAAGAGGTTTGAAGGCAGACAGACGACACTTCTCGGGACCATCAGTTCGTGTTGGTGTGCCGAGTTCAAGCTTGCCCGTCATAGAGTCATCACTTGACGGTCGCCCAGCTGCCTTCGATTGAGGGTACTGGGTTCTTTCCTTTGTAATTTGTCGTAATGCGAGTGGTGCCAGAATTGTTTCAATCCGGTGTAGAAGTAATTATCGTCCGTCTTACTCATAGTACGGGAACAATGGTGAACAATAGGGCAGTCGATTCAGGTGACTCTTTACGCACATTATGTTCACGCTGTATTCCGTTATCGTCTTTGGAGCCCCGGACTGTGGCTCCCGCCGGACTATATCTGCTTTCACACCGGTCTGGCAACGTAAACAGGTGTCAGCCTGAATAAAGCTTGGGTTCCGTAACACGCAGAAACGAATTCTACTCATTATACTGTAAGTTTGCCTCTGTCCTGAAAGCATGATTGCCCGGTGAAATGCAATTCGTGGGCCCTATACTGTCATGTTTTAAGCAGCAACTGTCCAATGGCCAGTGGGATTGCTCCTCGTACGTCCTATGCCGTTGGAAAATAATTTGATTTCCTCTCGTCCCGCCAAGTAATGACAATCCTAGTGAACTTCAATTCCAATCCGGGATCCTCCTCAATTTCATCATTTTCAAAAGAGGTGAAATGTCGTTGGTAACGATTACATGAAGTGGTGGAGTTCGCACCTGAACTAAAAAAGATTTGGAAATTAAAATTATAAACTATTTAATAGGCGTTCATGATCCTCTACCAAAGTCACGTGACTGTGTATATTTTCAATTGCGATGTTAAAACTGCTTTGAAACATTCTTCTTTTAAGGAATTGTAGATTAATAGTTCCGCTGGTATTTTGTCCTTAATACTTACTACGGATAACCATACTGTTTCAGAACTCCAGATAGAAATAGTTAAACACGACTCTGTGATTGAATTGGAATAGTAAAAGAGACTATAAAAATTCATAGTATTCTGATAGAGATTTCGAAACATTTCTTGAATGCCTCTTAATTTGATTTGTTTAGAAAATCATGTAATAAAATCACGATAACACATGTACCAAGACACCCTTGAGTGGTTACCTTCCCAAAGCTGCATACCGGGTAAGGATGCTTAATGCCTTGTGTGAACATATCACAAATAACTTTGAAAGTTTTTTGAATTGATTTGATGGGTTAAATGTTTGTTTTTCGCGTTAGGGGTAATTGATGATTTACTTATTTTGTTACAGATAATGCCACGTTTCAGGGCAACATCAAACTGGGAGAGAGTTTCTCCGTAAACGATGGAAATTTTGGGGGACAATCTGGGTGTTAAGGGAGACGTAACCGTGACAGTGGACAAATGCGTTCTAGTCACATCTACCGCAGTCCTTCAACAAAATGGTATGTTTGCGCGCATGGAGGGATTAGAAACGTGAATAATTCACAATTGATGATGCGCTGTGACGTCTTTGGACTCCTTTTACGTTTGTAAAAAATGGGCATACACAGTAATAATGTTTGCAAAATATGCTCCTTGAATTAGTGGGATGATGTGTCCTTTGTTGGCAGATTTATTTAAATATATAACTGGAATTTTAGGGTCTTAAAAAAATGTTGTCCCAGAAATCCAAAAACAAATTTAATTACCATTGTATATGCTTCCGTTTGGCGGCCAGCTTGTAATCCTGGATTTAAATGGCGACAATTTTCCAACATATTTTACTTTTAAGCTTGACATTTTGAAGCAACCGAAACTCAAATTGGGGGCAATACCCAGGTTTGTGATGCCCAGGAACGAAATATAACAATCCATAAAGTACGATTGTTTCTTCTTGCGGTGCGGTCATCGTGGATTTCAAAATGGCCACTATTTTCAACTTATTTTTTCTTGATTTCTTAGCAACATAAATAGCTCAAATTGGTGGCCATACTCATGTTTGTGATGCCAAGGAATACACATATAAGATCCAGAAAATTGCATATTGTTTTCTTGAGGGGGCCATATTATAGTTTGCTCAATATCATGACTTCTGCGCAATACAGAAAACTCTAATTAATATCAAAACCCATATTTCTGTTCCTTTGAATGAACTTGAGTCCTCATCCCCTAGATCAATGTTGGTCACTAGAAGTACCGAAGCACGCTCATTCAGATAGCCTACACATATATATCCGAAAAAAGGCGCAGGGGAGGGGTTTTAAGTTATAGAAACAACAGTTTTTCTTACAAAATCTTAAGATTTTCAGTCTCATGACATATTTGATGGCCAGCGTTCCAACTAATTATGACCAAAATTGTAAGTAACGAGCCATCCTAGATCTCCTATGTGCTTACAACCAGTAGAACATTCAGCTTGTTTGTGTTAGGAAAATCTCTCTACCTGGTGACTTCCTGTGTGTAAATATGCATTCTTCTTAAGCTTAACAACTGGAAAAAACTTTCTGTACTCCTACAACACTAATGCAAATTTCTTTTACATTTATATTGGCTATCTATGATAGATCTATGCCTTGCTGCTATAGAACCGTATCAAATATCAGCCACGTTGGTGGACAAGAATACCGCATTCCAGTACTACAATACATTCCCCCTGTCAATGATCGCTGTGCAATCGCTAAACATGGATCGAATAACAGCTTAATGTATTGTAGTCCTGGAATATTTGCATCTTGTCCACCAACATGTGTTGGTTGCTGACTCATAATTTAATACGGTCTATTGAACATTATTTGCTTTATCTTTAAAGTTAGCCTCTTGGTGTAGCTAACAAGACGACACATCCAGGAGCATCATTACAGAGAAGAGAATTAACATTGGCTGACCAATGTCGTGACAATCTCGCCGACAGGTTAACATTTTGAGTCTATCATACTTGGTAGTACTACCAATTATTACTCGGGACGACACTGCCCATTGTTAATCTATTCTTCAGATTTGCTTGACTTCTGCTTGTATTTTGTGTCATTATTGGTACAGATTTGCATATCTTGTATCTGCCCTTCACAGCACATTTTGGTGATCATTTTTGACTAAATGCAATATGGCACCTTTTTTGAAGAGTGGGCCCCAATTTTCAAAATTTGATTTTTTGCACAGTTGTTGTAATGTTCTAGGAAACTATACCTGCGAACGATAAAGCAAAAATGCATATTTACTCATAGATAAGCGAGATTGTAATTAGAATTGGGATCCCAGATTGTACTTACGGCAGAGCTGGAAATGTCCGTCCATGTTTAATAGTGCCACCCTTGATAAAACTAATAAACGCTAACCTTGACTTGCCTGAACCAAAAACACTTATGGGATGAACGTCGACACGTACATGGCGCTCTTTTTCGGGTGTTACATTGGAAGGCGTTTCCGCAGCCGTTGAATATTTATCGGAGATCTCCGATACTAATTATTCTAATTACCAAAATTCCTTGTTTGGACACAAACATTTTCGCGCTTAACCATCACAGGATAGTTTATATAGACCTCATAGATAGATCCTTGTCTTGATTGGTTTTAATGAAAGTCACATGACATGGTAGGTTTCACTATTTTGCATAAAAAGCGTTTTATACAGACTGTTCCCATAAAAACTCTTACAATCAAACTAAAAAATTATAAAAAAAATAACACCATTAAAAAAAAAAAATATTTTTACTTTATTTGTTAGAACAGATACTAAACTAAATCCTCCGCTTTATCCATCCAATTTGATGGACCATAAGCGGAGATATTGTCAGATGAACACAAAGGATAACAAAAAACTTGGGCCAGTTTCATTTGAAGGTTCACTGAAACTAAAGGTATAAGGCGTGTAGCGTCATTGTGGGATTTAAAACCCTTTCACAAAACAAAAGAATATAGTACAGATCAGGAGTGCAATGGATTATCAGCATTGAAACTAATCAATATATTAATTGTCAGTGAACGCACCAGAAATGATATGTTGGGTGATGAACTGGGGGGGACTCACTCTCAGGAGGACAATAACATGAAATTCATGGAAATTTGGGAATGGACTTTGACTGCTGAAAACTAATGTAACAGTCTACAAGTTGTTGAGGGGACAAACTGTGTGGACAACGCTTAATGGGGAAGGGACAATTTACCATTTCAATTTTCCCCACTGCCTCAACGATGCCCGGAAGAATATGATGAAGGAAAGCAGTGCAGGAGGGAAAGAAAGAAGGGTTGTGTTCAGATCTCTTTAATTTCAAAAATGGGTGTTTATGGTTCTACCTTTTGATGAAACCTGGAGTAAAGATGAGACACAAGACTGTTTGGAATAGACTTTCCCAAGCTACATGTATTTATTAGCAATTGCGATTATAAAGTTATGAAATTATGTTAGTATCACAAGAAGCAGCACTTTATCCTCTTTTTATTTTAATTTTCAATTAAAGAATGTCTTGAAGGTGATTTTCAATGGCAAATTTGTTGATATCAGGTAGCCGAAAACTGGCCCAACACGTTTGTCAACTGTCTCAGATAATTAGCAAACTCCGAACCCGACCCCCAAAGTACACAACTAAAATCTCATGAAAGCGAACAATGTGAAACACTCCCAAAGAATTAGTTGTTAAAACATCAGTGAGATGAACGACATTTTTGGCCAATCTTAAAATGAATCTTTGATTGTATAGTTTTTGGGGACGGTATTGTTAGTACACTTTTTTTGCCCCGGTATAGTAACGTTCTGCCCGGTATAGTAATTTTTTGGCCGGTATAGTAATTTTCTTGGACCGGTATTTCTAGTAATGTTTGGACCGGTATAGTAACTTCTTTGACCGGTATATAGTAATTTTCTGTCTCGCGTAGTTTGTCCACTGCAGCAGAAAGCAGAAAGGCTATCCTATGAGGTATATAAAAACAAATATTAATGCCCTTATTTCGGGCCAAGTCAATCTATTGACCTCGGTGATCTCGAGACCGTACTATTTCCCTCAGCTCCGCTTCGGGGAAAATATAGAAGTACGGCTTCGAGCTTGACTAATGCCATCATGGACAGTCACTAGTATACTAGCCAGTTACAATGCAACCGTGTGAAAATCTCAAATTTTTTGAAAAAATGGGGGCGGGGGGGCCGCTCTTCAAAGAAAGTGCTATTATTTTTTAAGGCATTCAAACTCATAGTGATATTTGGGCCTACTGGTGTGAAACAAGGATTAATCATTTCACGGATGGCAGAAGTAGAGTGCAAAGTTGACATTCTTGAATCTTGTAATCGTGGAGAAGAACATCTTTGGAAACAAATTGGGTGAAGTTGAAGTTCTAAAAAAAAAAAAAAAAAAAAAAAAAGTCAAGAATCTTGCACCTTTAAATCAGCAAATAAAATGCTTTAAGAACTTTTCGTTGACAACTTGCAAATCTGTGAAATATCTGAACTAGAGGATGTGTTACCTGTTCACAAGTTGGAAATCTAACTCATTACTGATGACTACATTAAACAAGAGCCCTTTTTAAGATAATATATTGATAAACAAGGAAGGCGTGGTTTTCATTTATGTTTACCCAAAGGGCCACACCAAAGAACCATCTTGGAAATTGAAGCTGGTAAACAACATTTATCTACTAAGAGCTGTTAAAATATGGAATGAATCCCAACAGTGTTCGTTTGAGCCTCTACACTTTGAGTCTTTCTCAGTTTAAGAATTTAACATTTACAAAATCAGACTAGTTTGCTTATCTAATTACTTCAGTGTTGTCTTCTTTTGATTGTATCTCAATTTTGCTTCTGTTATGGATATTTGTTGATTTTGTAACTTTACTTGCTATATGTATTTATTTTCATGTGGAGGACCTCCTTGGAAATGGCATTGAAAGGGCCACCCTGCCTAAAAAAAGAATCAATAAATAAAATAAATAAATCTACATTTGACGGCCAAAAGGCAACGTAGGTAATATTGTGTAAAAATTAAGAAAACTATATTACATGCCTTTTGAGAGTGTTGTTTCTACGCATTTTGCTATGTGACTTTAGGAGTTGTGCAAGAGCTAACGGTGGTTCACGAGTGCTTATCGAGAACCCTGGCGTAGACTTATATACCCAAAATCAACTCCTGTAAAAAGAGTTACGGAAATTTGGAAAAAATGTTAGTCAAAGACATTTATTATCAATTTCCAGCTGTCACGCTTCACACAGGACTGCATAAAACAGATGTCCAGCTGTCTCTAATGATATTCATATTGTCTAGACATGCATATTGCAACGCATAGTCTGTGTTACAGACCTGTAACTGTTTTTTTAAGTTTGGTAACGTTACTGTACGAACTGTACTTATTGGTACTCGTTACAGACCTGTTATCGGGCTAGCATGGGATAGTTAGAGGAGAGCGCTGGTTTTTTTTTTTCTTTTTTTTTTGTTTTTATACCAGAGGTCATCGGTTCGAATCATGGCTCAAGATATATCCGTGTGTTCGGATTCGGTGTTGGTATATCTTGTTTATATGTTCTAAATGCGCTTTTCCTTTTCCTCTGATTACGGTATGTGCTAAGGAGAGATGAAGCATCACTTGTGATCTCGTGTGTTAAGAAGGTGCTGTTTAATGTATGTTCCAGTGTATGATTTATAACTTTAAAAAACAGTAAGCCTTTATCATTAGTGTGCGTCTTGACGACTTGTTGTTGTAGGGGGAGGTGAAAACAAATTGGCCTACATTTGTAAATTTGCAGAAATAACTGGGGCCTACTGGAAATGTACGCCGACGAGCAGCGCCTTTCGTGCTTGCAAATGCAAGCCAAATCGGCGATTTTCTTGAACCCTTCGCACCCTGCCAGTTTTGTATACGTTATAACACATAAGTGTGGGCTTTAGAGATCGCCTTCCAAACCAAATGGTTGCAGATTGGGGAAGCTATATAAAAACGAAACAAAGATGGATTTTGATTCATTTAAATGCATTGTTCATTTTTTTTTTTGGATTCTTTATGAAACCAGAAACTTGACAATAGTATTTTAACGGCAACTCTAGTCGCTCAAAAGATTAACTTGACATTAGGGAGGTGCAGCACTCATGAATGTTCCTGCAATCCCTTTGGTTAGTATCAAAGTTTGGATGTCAATGATTCGTATACGAATGCGCCGCGGGGTATGAATGTGTTTCTTCTTTAGTTTTTTTCATTTTCGTGATTATTATGATGGTGGTGGTGTGCTTGTTGCTGTGGTGGTGGTGCGCTTGTTTTGTGTGTGTGTGTGGGGGGTGTTGTTTATTTATTTAAAAATTTCACAAAAAGGGGCAAAAGGTCCAATGTTAGCGGCATTTTTTTGATAAAACGTCGAAATTAGAAAAAAATTATAAGAAAAATCCACTTTTGGTGATGAAATGCTCAAGAAGTCCAAAAAAAGATCATTAGGGGTTAGGTCCACATTACAAAAAGTCCACTTTTTCGACAGTCCACGAAACCCCCCCCCCAACAAAAAGTGCGTAGGCTCGACTACTCTGCTGACGTCCGATTTCTACGCTTATAACACCTTCAGTTTGCTCTAACCATTGCTTGCTTAACTTTAAAAAAATATACCGTTAAAAATTGGTAGGGCGAGTGGTGTAGCGGTCGAGTAGTCACCTTTCACCAATGCGGCCTGGGTTCGATCCCCGGCTGAGCCCGGTCATAGGTGAATGGGTGCCTGGACCCAATACTCGTCTCGCATGTTTGCCACAGAGATCTTTGGTTCACCTGCATCTAAACGGGAACATCTTCCGCTCTTCCTTGAATTTAAAGCATATAGCATTATGTGGGTGGGGTTTCCTTGCTGGCGAATGCCGAATGTATAAATAACCAATAAAAATAAAACTTGTCTAATCAACCCAAACTTACCATTAAAATTCACAATATAACTCCAACCCCATTCCTTTTCTCATGGGAGAACTGTTATGACAATTGCCTGAGTGTTACATTTATATTTTACAGTTTTAAGGCACTACATTATCCTTCAAGAATTTCTACAATTTCAAGCCCAGTATTGACCATCCAGACGAAAAGTTCACACCGCATCTATTTGTAACAATGCAAAGGTGGTAAAGGTTGGAGCTGACGGAGTATATGTATATGTTTTCCAAGTTAATTTCGCTCTTGTGCAATTGATTTTGATTAAAACAGACAACTGGAATTCGTTCTGCGAAAATCTGGACTCACTGAAGGCCAAAACCAATTTAATTATATGTAACTGATATTCACTTTGGGTCACTGTATCTCAGCTTTGTGTAATTGGTTTTGTCCAATTTTTCGTCGAATTAGTCGGTCAATATCAAGACCGACGTATTATTAAAAACAGCATATTTGTCGTTTTCATTGATATTCATTCCTTCAATTTAGTCTTGAGTATGGGCTAGGATAGTCGATTCGAGTTGATTCGTTCGTCCCCCTGGAGTTTTGGACCTATTCAATTAAGCGAGAGAGGGGTCAACTTAGCTCTACCGGGAAAATGAAAGAATTCAAATGCACGTGCCACACCGGATTATCTGGAGGACACTCCAGTCATTGAACTCACTCACATGCCATTTGAATACAATTTAATTCATGTATGGCAAAGCACTATAGTTGTATTTCAGGTTTTAAACATTGCCTCACAATACCATGATTAACAGAAGTCCCTGCGCCTCTTTGAATTTTTCACCTCCGCAAAAAGGGTACGGGGTCACATATAAGATGAATCGAGTATAACAACATTATATATGATTCTCTTGGAGGAGATTCTGATTTTTTTTCCATGTTGCTTTCAAAACATGCTCATTTCTGCCCCAATGTTTAAGTCTTTTTGCCTGAAAATTATGCAACTATGTTACTTTACCAATGATTAAATATTTAAATATTGTTCTTTTTTGGATGGTTTCTGAATGAGTCGTAAATATATATCTTTGTTTTAACTTGATTTTCACGAAATTTTTGGGACAATCCATCATAATATACCTTACCTCGGCCTTATACCACACCACAAAGATTAATTATGTTTCTTCAAATTGAGCCTGTTCCAGGGGGCCAGCTGGGTTACCTGACATTGGGAATGCTGGCAAAAGGTGTGTGGTATCAACGTGTTCAGGGGACGCCCCTTAACAATTCCTAGGTGGACAACCCTGAAAATATATACTAAAAACAATGGGGCAGCCACACCCACACCCCTTCCTTGGACGGCGGTTACTTTTTGCTAGTAGCTGTCATTATTAATTAGATATAAGCTCTGGCAGGTGGGTATGATCTGAAATTAAACACCTAATATATAATGAACACCCGGACGAATATGAAGATAAAATTCTTAAATCAATTATAAAGGCTAAATCGCTTTGTCTATTAAGTATAGTCATCGCCCCGCGTAAACGAATTGTCAACGGATTTGAGAATATCAATAACACAAAGTTGAAAGATAATGAACGGAAAGTAAATATCAGTGGCCCGAATAATAAAATTGGTTTTGGTTCCTGCCGAGTCATTTGTCATTAACCTATATTAGTTGTACCATTTTTTATTCACCAAATACATGTGAAATAATATCGTGACCTTCTGGAATATATCAAAGCTTCTCTAACACGCTTTTATTTTTGTTTTTTCTTTGCCAGGAAAAAAAGAAACGTCACAGAGGAAACCGCTAATGTTTTAGCGCCGTTTTTTATAAACATTAATTATATGAACTAGAGCATCTGCAAAATTTTTTGCTCTGTATATAGGTGTAACACGTAGAATGCGAACAGGTTGCTTTTGTTCAGAAGAAAATGACAATTTTAGACCAGCTCATCTTGGATCCTTTAGGCTAGAAACAATGAATAAAGGATTGGGCTATTAAACAAACACGCGCTACTTGCACTAAACACAGACTTTTTGATATTTTCCTTAGAAACAGTCATTTTGAATACATAGTCCTATCAAAAAAGTCAACATTGGTAGAAAGGTTGAAACATGCAAAAGAGGGGCAAACGTTTATACAGAGGTTTAAAGAGACAGGTACAATTTGAAAAATAGTACTGTAATGCCTGAAGATTTTTCATAATAATATTTTTGCCTGGTTGTTAAAGCTTTTATATACAGTATCCCTCGCCTGGAATGATTAATACCAAATCAGCGCCAAAAGTGTTGTCTTCTTTGCTTTGTACTCCCCAATTTTGCTTTCCTGTATGTTAGATTTGTTGCTTTTGTAACTTTACTTTTGGTATATTATTTATTTGTACTGTTGCAGGAACCTCCTTGGAAATGGCATTGAAAGGGCCACCCTGCCTAAAAAAAGATAAATAAATAAAATAAATAAATCTCCCTTGACGGCCAAAAGAGCCCCTTAGGTAATATGGGTGTAAAATTAAGAAACTATATTACATGCCTTTTGAGAGTGTATGTTGCTACGCATTTGCTATGTGCTTTTGAAGTTGTTCAAGAGCTAACGGTGGTTTCACGACTTCTTATCGAGAACCCCTTGGCGTAGATCTTATCATACCAACTTCAACTCCTGTAAAAGATAACTAAATATTGGGAGAAAAATTTAGTCAAAGACATTTATTATCCATTTCCCCAGCTGTCAGCTTAACAAAGGAATGCATAACACATGTCCATCTGTTGCTCTCATGATATCCTATTGTCTACTGACATAGCAATTGCAAAGCATAGTCTGTGTTACATACCTTGAACTGTACTTATTGGTAACGACTGTAACTGTAACTGTACTTATTGGTACTCAGTTACAGACCTGTTTATCGGGCAGTCTGGGATAGTTAGAGGTAGAGCGCTGGTCTTGTATACCATAGGTCCCCGGTTCGAACCATGGCTCAAGATATATCCGCTTGTTTTCGGATTCTGTTTTTTGTTGGTGTATATCTTGTTTATATGTTCTAACATGCGCTTTTCCTTTCTCCTCTGTATTACGTTATGTGCTAAGGTAGCGATTAAGCATCACTTGTGATCTCGTGTGTTAGAATGTGCTGTTTAAATGTATATGTTCCAGTGTATGATTTATAACTTTAAAAAACAGTAAGCCTTTATCCTATTGGGTGCTTTTCTGGAGACTTTTTGTTGTAGGGGATGGAAAACTGAAATTGCCTACATTTGTTATATTTGGCAGACTGTATCCTGGGCCTACTGGAAATTGTACGGACGAGCAGCGCCTTCGTGCTGCAAATGCAAGCCAACTCGGCTGCTTTTCTTGAACCCTTTCGACCCTGGCCATTTTTGTATACTTATAACACATAAGTCTGTGGCTTTAGAGATCGCCTCCCAACCAATGTTTGCAGATGGGAAGCTCTATAAAAACGCCAACAAAGACTAGGCTTGTTTTTTTCCTTAAATGCATGTTCATGCTGATTCTTTATGAAACAGAACTTGACAAATAGTAATTTTAACGGCAACTCTAGTCGCTCAAAAGATTAACTTGACATTAGGGAGGAGGGCGCACTTCATGATGTTCCGAAATTCCCCTTTGTTAGTAACAAAGTTTGGAATGGTCATGTGTCCGTATACGAATGCGCCGCGGTTTATTGCTATGTGTTCCTTTTTTATTTTTTTTCATTTTCGTTATTTATTCTGATCTGTGGTGTGGTTGGGTGTTTGATGTGGTGGTGGCTTGGTGCGCTGGTGGTGTGGATGTGTGTGGGGGGTGGGGAGGGTGGTGGTGACCCCATTCAAATTCACAAAAAGGGGCAAAGGTCCAATTTTAGCTGCATTTTTTGATAAAAAGTTCGAAAAAATTTAGAAAAAAAAATTATAAAAATCCACTTTTTGGTGATGGAAGCTCAAGAAGTCAAAAAAGCATCATTTATAGGGGTTAGGAGTGAAAGGAATTCCACCTTTACCACCAAAAAAGTCCCACTTTTCGAAGTCCGAACCCCCCCCCCCCCCCAAAAAAAAAGTGCTACGGCTCTGACTACTCTGCTGTTACGCTCATTTTACGCTTATACACCTTCAGTGTTGCTCTAACCATTTCTCTGCCTCTAAACGTTAAAAAAATATACCTTAAATTGGTAGGCGATTTTGGTGAAGCGGTCGAGTCGCTCACCTTTCCAACCAATGCGGCCTGGGTTCGATCCCGGTCGAGCCAGTGTCATATGTGAATGGGTGCCGACCCAATACTCGTCCTCGCAAATTTTTTGGCCATTTATCAAAAAGGTAAACCTTTTTGATAAAAAGTGGAGTTAATGGTATGCAAATTTCTTTAACATTATCACGTTAACCATCCTTCCATGTTTCCTGCCATGATATTTTTTAAATAAATGTCAACTCAACACCCTCTTTTGCATTCATGACCATGTTTAATTATTTGGGGAAAAGTGAGATTATACACCATTTGCTTCTTTAGTTTTATTTTAAAATTGCTGTTCATTGGTGGTTGAATTGTGGTGGACTTACAATTATGTTGAAATATTACAAATTTATAGAAAACGGGCAATTAATTGCAGAGAATTTTGAATGACTTTGGTATGTCACACACGTGACCAAAATTCTAAAAATCCTTGTTTGTCTGACGTCACAAACGTGACCTAACTTCATTGCCCCTCATGACAAATGACATCTGGCGAAATTAAACATTAGTTTTGGTTGGTTTTGACTAAAGGTCTTCATTTACCAAAAGTAGTAACAGATTGGTTAATGTTGGCAAAACAGCATTAGGTTGAAAATCAAAATTTACCGTTTTTTGGTCACAACCGGACACATATCTCCTGGCTAAGCGCACCATCCTATCAGCACTTATATTGTAATATTCCGCAATAGCAGCTACCCGAATATCGCTTTGGATCGACGAGGCAAACGAAATAAAGTGCACAATACATTGCCGACAGCAGGGCTCGAACACAAACCTAAGTACCCCAGCGCTATCATTAAATCCACTGAACCATCGAGCGCGTCATCACGGATCAGTACATGTAACTACACTATGCACACAATGTACGAAGCATACAAAAGTGCAGAATTCAGAACCGCCTGAACACGCGGTAATTTGGGGGGGTAAACGATTTTAAACGCAAAACTCTAACAATGAGACAAGCCGCCGTCAACAAATCCAGGGACGGATCCAGGATGTCTCAATAGAGGGGGCGCCACATTTTTTCCGGCTCGCTCCACTCGCCGCGTAGACCTTTTTCCCCACTGGTTTGAAATTCTCAAAGGGGGAGGTGCGCGAATTTTTTGTCAAGCCATAAACATACGCCTTGGCAACCTACAAAAGTCATTCTTCCTGTTCTACACGACGCGCGACGCCTGGTACCGTCATTCTTAGAGATCTATAGGGCGTCCTGTGCTGCAAAAAAAAAAGGAGTAGAGGGAGCGCGCGCCGGGTGCGCCCCCCCCCCCCCCCGCTCTAAGTCCGCCCCGAAATATTAAGTTAAGAAATTAAATTACCATAATTGAAATTAATATAGGAAACCAAAATTGATAACGTGAATGTTTTATTTAATACGCTCATTGTCGCATCCCCAGGAAGTGGAATTTAGCAGCTTGATCACATGTATAAATTTTTCCTTCTCTCGACGCCCAAAAGAGCCGATTTGAATAATTGAATATTTAATAAATAAAATTATTATTTAATGACTTATTCGATGGGAATTAAACTCATGTTTTAAATTTATTGATTTAATTAAGGATGCTAATGAAAACCGTGTCGAAAATGTCGTTCCTGGTAACTCACCCTTTTAAAAAACTGGGGGGAAAGTACGCATCACACGCAGTGAAATCGTCCTCTACTTTTAATCTAAAGCAGTTTGTGGACAGCCCATCTAGCAGGCCCAAGCTGTGACCTTGATAGGAAGGCGTGGGTCGACCTCGACAGGGACTCAGAACTGGCGTTGGTCGTAGGGGGTGGGGGGGGGGGGGGGCCCTCCTTCAGGGGTCGGAGTGGAGCTTTCGCCATGCTGCGATTGGTGGAGAGCCACAGGCCCATTGGCCACATCATGGATGAACTGTGGGGTCTGCGGGTCCCCGAGGGGGGTTCCCCCAAGGCTGATCAACCTGGATGATGAATGTCACTGGGTGAAGACGGATCTTCCACTGTGGATTTTTTGTACTTGCACGCACCCCGAACGGTATGAGTAATGGTCAATAATGTGCACTGAGCGAGGGCTTACAGAAAACTTAACGCGTTTTCACGTCAGAACGGCAAAATTGACGTTGCCGGCTTATCTGACAGTTACTTTGGCATGGATTAATAAAATTCTGTATGAATACTCTAACCTAAGACGTAGGTGCCAAACTTTAACAATTCCAATTTATATTAAAAAAAATTAAATATACAAAATAGCTTTTCAAAATTCTTGTTGCAAGGCACCGTAATCTGTGATTAACAGCCCCCCCCCTCTTCAAATACATCAGAACCACATATTTGGAACTTGCTCAATAATGGCATGTGTTATTGGGTCGTGTACAGATCCTTTGCTCACATTCAAGATTTAAGAGGTAATTCGCTGGTAATGTTTTTTTCACTCACCATGCAAGAAAAGTAAAACTCACCCAACCAAAGTCCGCTATTTTTATTTTGTTTTTTGTTTTGTTGTTGTTTTGGCTACGCTAGCTACTAACTTGTTCTTGTTGTTTTGTTATTTCTTTCTTCTACTATTATTATTAGATATAATGCTATCCTGTAGGTTAAGGCGAAATTGGCTTTGTTATTCACACTCCGAACGATATGGAAGAACAAGTGTCTCACCTTTCCTTATCCCTAGATAAGAAAGCCTTATTCAAATAACACTCAGTTAACTGGAGATAACGCTTCGCTAACTGGGATAACAAAGCTGAACCCCAAATACGCGCCTTATCTAGGGTTAACAAAAGCTGGAACACAAATAAACGCGCCCTAACTTAAGTTAACAACGCTTATCTCGAGCTAAGCACAGAGCTGAACCCCCACAAATAGAACGACCTTATCTGGGGTTAACAAAGATTAGCGGGGATAAAGGTCTCTTATCTGGAGTTAAACTCCTTAATTAGGGGAGTTCGCAAGCTGAACGATAAATAACGGTCCTTAAATTTGGGTTACGTAACAAGGCTGAACGCCAAATAACGGCCCTTAATCTAGGGGTTTTAAGACAGCTGAACCACAAAATAACGGTCCTTATATAGAGTGAACTAAGTTTATCTAGAGATAACAAGCTGAACCCCAAATAACGACCCTTTCTGGGGTTTAACAAGCTTATCTCGGATAAGGGTCTCTTAATCTGGAGTTAACACTCCTTTCAGGGGTTAGCAAGCTGAACCCTAAATAAACGGTCCTTATATTGGGTTACCAAAGCTGGACCCCAAATAACGGCCCTTATCTAGTGTTAAGAAAGCTGAACCCCGAATAACTCCTTATAGAGAGTTAAACAAAGCTTATCTTAGAGATCACAAGCTTGAAACCCCAAATAACGGCCCTTCTAGGGTAAAGAAGCTGACCCCAAATAACGATGCCTTTATATGAATTAACAAAGCTTATCTAGAGATAACAAATCGAAACTCCCAAATAACGGTCCTATCTTGAGTTAACACTCCGTATCTGGAGTTAGCAAAAGCTGAACCCCAAATAATGGGCCCTATCTGAGGGGCCATTCCATGCCAAAACACCAAGGTGTGGAACCCCACCCTCTCAGATTTTGTTGAAATTGCAGTCAAAGGTAAATTTTATGGGGCTACAGAGGAGGTCAAAAGTGAAGGAAAAATTCAAATTCCATTCCGTTTTGAAGTTATGGGCTTCTCAAAGTTTTTAAGACTCGGCCGAGTAAAAAATGTGAATTCCGTATTAAAACAAAACTTTATTAATTCTATTTAATATAATCAGTAGTTGCTTTGTTTATGAAGCAACACGTGGCAATTAAATTTCTTTGTATCCCCCTAGTAAAAATAGGCCCTGAAATAGTTGCCATGGTGCGGTAATATGGACTAAAATGGGACCAAACATAGAGGGCGCTTATTTGGGATGCGTAACACCTAAAAAAAAACTTCCCAAAATAACTTTGTCAAATTTTGCATTTTTATAGTAAAACTGTTTCTGAATTCAGCCAACTTTTAAACAAACTGAGCTTAATTTTGCTTTATATGTTCCAGACATTTTTCACGGAAGACATAAAAAAATCCCAAACAAACTTCTATCACAGTGATTGTTATAGTGGGTAGGCTAATATTTTTTTCATGCTAGAACTTCCTATCAGGTGTACGCGCAGATAAGCGCCTCTATGTGTGGGGTCCCATTTAATCAGTTTTGCACCAGGGCAACTATTTGAGGGCCTCTTTTTACATAATGGGATGGCAAAGAAATTCTACTTGCCACTTGTTGCATCAATACCACAGCACCTACTGATTATATAAATGCATTAATTAAGTTTTTTTAATACCGAATCACAATTTTATATGCCTGATTCGTAACTTTGAGAGCCATAACTTCAAACGTAATGGGAATTGAAATTTTTTCCTTTTGACCTCCTCTGTCCCCCATAAATGTACCTTTGACTGCAATTTCAACCAAATCTGAGAGGGTGGGTTTCCACACCTTGGTGTTTTTGGCATGGAATGACCCTGTATATAACAAGCTGAAGCAACCCCAAATAAGACGCGTTATTGGGGTTCAGCTTTGTTAACCCCAGATAAGGATCATCATTTGGGTTCAGCTTTGTTCTCTTGAGTTAACTGAGCGTTATTTGGAGATAAGAACCCTTATCAGGTATAAGGGCCCCTTATCTAGAGATAAGCCTTGTTAACCCCAGATAAGGACCGTTATTTGGGTGTCAGCTTTGTTATCTAGAGATAGGACCGTTATTTTGGATTCAGCTTTCTTCACCCAGGATAAGACCGTTTGTATGAGGGTTCAAATTTTCTTATCTCGGATATAAGCTTCTTTGTTAACTTAAGATAAGGACCGTTTATTTGGGGTGTCAGCTTTGTTAACCCCAGATAAGACGCGTTATTTGGGGTTCAGCTTTGTTATATCCATTAACAAGCGTTATCTCCAGTTAACGGAGTGTTATTTGGAGATAAGGCTTCCTTCTCTAGGGAGAAAAGTGATACACTTGTTCTTCCATATACGCTCTTACTCCTAACGTATCCCTTTGTATTGCGGTTTTATAGTGAAGTAGAAAAGGTCATAATTTTCACCAAGAACGTGGCAACCTCTGGACAAATCAGCATGAAACATGCAAGCCAAGCCTTCCTTGGGGTATGTAAAGCAATTTCAGAAGGGGTTCCCAAAAATTCGACCACAATAATTACGTCATAGGCCACGCCCTTTTTTATACATATTTCGTAGTAATTTTACAATAATTACTTTCAATAATCATATCAGTTTGGTACAAATTAACGCTTTGAGATATGTAGATTGCTAAAATGAGCTAAAATATTTGAATATTTGGTAAGGCAGAGGTCAGTTGGGGTCGTTAGGTCATACGTACAACCATTGGGCCCAATTTTGTGTGGCTGATAAGACCGAGTTAAAGGGATTAGCAGCATAATGCTAGGGGTGGGCAAATATGACATCTTTTTTTTTTTTTTTTTTTTAATTTATTGTTCCTTCTACTAACATTCGCAATGAAAAACTTTGAAAAGGGATCAAAAGGTCAACCCAATTGGTCAAATTTTAACCCAATATGCCACAATTTCAATCAGGTCTTTTTTCCTGAAACTAGGTAAAAACAATCCTAATAGAGAAACAGTTGGTCTGGTCAGAATGAAAGCTATCCTAAAATGTTAAAATCTATCTTTGGTTTAGTTTGCCTTGAAATTACACACTGTTTTACTATTATGGATAAGTATAATGAAAGTCTGTTTCTCAGATCAACTATATTGCCTTCTACATGCTTTGTGTGGAAAACATCTTACTGTATGGTGTAGAATCATTGACAATGAAGGGGATGCTGCAAGACTTTTTAAGTGGCACTCTACACAGGCAACTCATGTCATTTGAAAATATCTCCTGGAAAAACATCACTCCGAATATCCGGATCTATGGTGAAATACCTCTTATTACCACAATTGTGTCACAATAGAGCACAGTTCGGTGGGCCTTGCTTTCAAGTCAAGGCCAATATATCAGACCTTTACTCGTGGAGTATTCTGGGGGAGTATTCCATTTCCCAATTAGAGGTAGCAGATCACTCACCTACTCTGATATGCGAGCTACAGAGATACCAGCTTTACTTTGACGTGGGAGCAGCAATACTGGTTGAAAGATGTTTTGCAAATAGACTTACGCCACGGATTTCGACAAAAATCAAAATGATGATGATGATATTGTCCACCTTTGCCAACAGACAATCGTTTCGTCAATTGATACGATATAGTGGTTTTTTGCCATCTGATACAAAATGCCAAAACATTTTGTCTATTCCATTGCTTCTCAAAAGAGTCGCTTCCACGTAATAATTTTTTTGCGCCAATTGATAGCTTTTAATTCACACTCTTTTGGGTCCTATTTTGTGACCTCTTTGGCTTTTAATCACACTCTTTTGGGTCGATTTTGGACCAATCTTTGGACCTTTCTAGGGTCAATTTTTGGAGTCAAATTGATTAAGATCCACTCTCTAAGGCCAGTAAAAAAACCAGACCAGTCGATCGTCCCCGCCCGCTCCGAATTTGGACGCCGCACCGGAAAAAAAAAATGCAACAACAACCACCAAAAAAAGGCTAAAAAGGGTTGAAATGAAGTACAAAAGAATATCGGACACTATGAACTCACATACCTATAGTACATCCTTCATTTGTTAGCCCCTTTCTTCCTTCACTTCTTCCATACTACTATTTCCCACAACGCAAACGCAATCTTCAAATATATAAAATAACAAATAATAAAAGGACTCCCTCCACCAACTTTTTTTCAAGTCTGCCGATCACCTTTTTTTTTACTTGGCCTTAAATAGCCTCGCCCCCGGATCAACAAGATTTTAGCAGGAAGGATCACAATAATAATTATTGGTGTCTGTGGAAAGGTATATTTGGTCTCATTTACTCTGTTAAATCGTAGGACTTAAAATATTGAACTTATATATTATTAGATATACTTTAATATAATTTATTATTTATAAGGAATTTCTAGGAGGCTTCATAAACCACGTTTTTTAGCCCTCATATCAAAACTGGTTGAAAATGATAACGGGCAAGAATAACAGATGGGTATTGGAGTAAGGCGATTCAATCAAGATAAACTATTAAATTGAGTGTGTATCTTGACCCCAAAATGTCAAAATTAGGTTATTATCTACTACCAATATATTAATTAGAAATTTTCATTTTAGAAGTCTTAAATGCATATAATGGAAATGATTACCTTGCCATTTTTTAACTTTTACTGACTCATATTTTGGGTCAATTTTGGACCTTTTTTGCCTTTCTGGGGTCAGTTTTGACCCAGATAGATTCCAACATTCAAATTCTTCTTGAATCTCCTGTATAGAGTGTAGAAAATGAAATACTACCTGCCATCACCATGTCTATGAAGTTATTACCTTTATTTGGGTCAATTTTAACCCCTTTTTTTACCCTTTCTGGGTCAAATTGTGAACCCTAGATTCCAACATTCCATTTCTGGAATCTTCTGCTATCGAGTGGGGGAAAAGGAAATACTATTTAAGATTGATAAATACATCACCATTCTATGATTTTTACCTCATTTGGGTCACTTTTGACCCCTTTTCGGCCCTTTCTGGGGTCAAAAAAACCCCAGATTTCCAACATTCAAATTCTTCTTGAAATTACATCTATGATCGGGGGGAAAAATTAAATACCTATTACATTATATGAAGTTGGAATCACCATTCGATGATTTTTTCCTTATTTGGGTCAATTTTGACCCCCTTTTGGTCCTTTCTGGGGTCAAAAGAACCCCGATTCCAACATTTGCAATTCTTCTGAATGCTCTCAATAGTTGGGAAAAATTAAATACTATTCCATTTATAATGATGTTGGATCAAACCAGTCTATGATTTTTACCTATTTGCCGTAAATTTTGACCCTTTTGGCCCTTTCTGGGGTCAAAAATCCCCCCAGTTCCCATACTTCAAAGTCTTCTTGAATCTACTGCTATATAGTGGGGACAATTAAAGTTTATTACATTAATATGAAGTTGGAATCACATGCTATTATTTTTCCTAATTTGGGTCCCAATTTTACCTTTTTTGGCCCATAAAAAAAATTGCACACACTTCTTATTTTCCTATATCCACCCATGCGATGATCCCCACATATGTACCTACATTGGTACAATGAAATTTTTCTACTCTCCACCTACCCCTTAGTGGCCCAAAACCGGTCGGGCTGACGTACTAATATTGATACATATGGGAGTTTGCGGTTTAAAAATAATTCCCATCAAACTAAAAAAATAATATATGATTAATCAAGTAAAAAATAAAATAATGTAATAATACAAAAAAGCACATACACAAGATGAGGCAAACAGAAGACAGTCCAATCCACTGACGGCCTCCCTCCGAAAAGCTTGTAGTATTTGTTCAAAATTATCTGGCAATTTGCATATGACCACAAGGACGGTGGATAAAATTGAGGATGGTGTCAGGAGTTCTACAAGTACCCAGATTTAGGTAGGATTTATGGAAAGGGACCTTGTACAATTGAGCCCACAATATCATTTGACTAACCATATCGAAAACTGCTATAGTAGAAAGTACCCAACAAACTAGTTCACAGAATACGCCATTAAAAACAGGAGAATACTACGTGCAAGCACAGGAATTTCTGTTTAGTTCCAAACTGTGAAATCACGTCCAGGATCTCTGCACATAATGAATGAAAATCTCTTAAAGAAAAAGACAAAACTGAACAAAACAAAAAAACAATGAAAGAGAGATTTGCGAGTTTTGGTACTGTCAACAGCCGTATATAGAACACAATACTTGGTCTCCACACAGATAACTGCTCTGTGCTGTGGGGAACAGGATTGGCAGGAAATTCTTGATGGATCTTGTTGAACAACAAAGTCTTGTAAGAAGCCGGGTATTCCAGTGTTTGAAACTTCAATTCTGAAAGCTGGCAAATGACAAGGACTGGCGCAACCTATAAATTCTCAACACTTTATACTTGGGCAAAGGCTTCAACAGAATGCTTGCAGTTCACAAAATTGTGTTATGGATCTTTTTTATAGATTTGGAGACTGTAGTTGATGTAAACCTTGGTCAAGCGGTCTAAATTATTTCACCACCCACCGGTGTAGTAGTGCTACAGCCTTAATTGTCATTCGGAAATACAATTGAAAGACGAGAGTATTGGACTTTGAGGAATGGATTATGTTACAGACTTTCAGTGCCATAAAAGGGACATCTTGAACACGACTAAAGATGATGACAAAGAGTCCAACCTTCCAATACTGTGATATCATTTCTTGATTTCATATAGTGCTTGATGTGATATGTGTGCACTCGCTTCACAAGACTTTCGTCGTGCTATACACCAGCAGAGGCTGGTGTCCCGTAAACACGGAAGATATTAAAAGAATGCTCAGAAAGACGCTATATGATTAATTACAAACTCGCCAATCAAATTGTATTACTATTATTAAACTACAAATTATTTATGCCAACACAAATAACAAATATATAGATTCATTAATTTAATTAAATTATCCCATAGGATATTACATCCGAAAAGATGGATTAGTTGCACCTTGTGAGTTAGTTGAGTGGTTTCAGTTTCCAGAAGAAAGACCAAGTTCTCTTAACAGAAGCTGTTACAGTCAGGTCCACTGGAGAACTTAATTCTTGAAATATAATGAAACAGTCTTATTATATGGCGAAATGTGAAATGAAAGAGAATCAGTCCAATTAATACTAGTGTGTAAAAATGGAAGCTAAAAAGTTGATGACTGTACCAAAACTCTTATCTTGGCAGTTTACAGCATAGATGGAAATGTGTGCTTTACAATACAATGACAAAGTTGAAGAATCTTGCACGAGCTCCCCTGTCCACACAGTATACAGATGAAATGTAGACCCAACAAAATAGCGGCTACAGGTTAAAAGAAAATAAGAACACCGCGAAATAGTAGATTTCCCTTTTTGGCGATTGATTAAAACTGTTAAACTTTCAAAACCCATTTGCCATCCACTTTAATTGTATTAGTATACCGTAAAACCTCGGATCATAAAGCACTCTTTGGAAAACTGTCCGAATTCTCGATGGGAGGCCGATAATTATAATAGCGCCATATTGCAATACTAAAAGTCCAAATTCACTCTTGTTAAAATGCCCAAGCACGACACTAAATGTGTTCTGGCGTATATAGTGTGGGTTGGTATGCAATGAAACAGTTCCGTTAGGATTTTGGCGCTAAAGTTGATTTTCTTGGCTTTGTGTTTTTTTTTTTTTCATTCAATAGGGACAGACAGTCAGAATAATTGATGGGGTGCAAATTTTCGGACTGTTGCCCCCTTCCTCAAGGGAGAAAAACGTTACTACAGGGAAAAAATTAAAGCGAGTCAAATTGTTTTAATGTTTTTACATAACATGTTCGTATCCTTATACGGATTAGAGAAAGTATATTTTGCCCAGGTCCCACCTTTATTAAAGCGCTATAGCCCCGTAATGGGGTCAAGGTCATCCTGGGGTAAAATTTAACCAATGCAGATTTTGTTTGAAAAGGGGTTAAAAATGGGGTTTGATTGTCTCACAGGATCCAAAATGTATTATTTTTACAGGTGTGACATTTGGTTGGACCTAATTACATCGCAAAATGTAGCAAGGGGTTCTACAATGGTCTATGGGGTCACCAGAATTTTCCCTGGATGTCGCCCAATGGTATATCACAAAACAGTTTAAAATGAATATTCTGTTTTCAGTATGACACAAGGAATCATTGAAACCACTTTAAAACAACACGAGCATTTACCCCCTGGGTGACCTTGCACCATTATGGGGCGTACCGCTTAACGAAAGGTTGGAACCTAGGCAATATATACTTATTTTAATCCTTATGAGGAGAGGACCGCATTATATACATTACAACACCATTTGACTGATTTTAATTTTTTCCCTTACTAACATTTCCCCCCTTACGGAGGGGGCATCAAGTCCCGTCCGAAAATTTGCACCCCCCATCAATTTTCTGACGTTTGGCCCTACTGAACGCCCAACCGCAATAAATCACTTTTATCATGAAAATCCTACGGAATACACACCAACCACACTATATAGGGCGCTTTCACGGAAGGGCAAAAAGTAACTTAGCAATATTTGTCCTCCATCACACCACAGCATTCAATCAAAGAATCACTTGCCGAAACTATCTAATATTCAGGTGAACAGGTGCATTCTAATCTCGCATGCTGATTTCTGGAGAGAGCCAACCAAAGGCCCCATTCAATCATAATTTACCTTCCGTTAAAGGGCCCCGATAAACATGGAGTAGAAGGAGATTGGAGGAGTGGAACCAAATGAGAGTCAGGTAAAAGCGGATTAGTCCCATTGTGAAATCAGTAGGTAGAGAGTATGCCTTTGATTTAACGTAGGGTCTCCGACTTTACCGGGACAGGACTGATTCACTGCCTCATCACTACGTCGTCCCTACAATTTGACCCTGGTGATCCTGTGTAACAGAATCTTTTGTAAAACACGATATTTCCATCCCACCCTTATAGCAAATATCGCTTTTAAAATCGCATTGTCGAATTGTAACGTCTATAGCAATTCAAATTTCAATATAAGGATATTATATTTTCAATTTTATTTGAACGCCATATTTTCCATTAAATTAAAAACTATGTTATTGTTTCGGTTGCATTATTCTTTATATTTGCGAGGGAATGGGGAAGTTTTTAGTATACAAATACGAAAGATAATCGTTTGGTCTGAGGTGTTGAATACATATCTTTATTGGGCGAAGTTGAGCTATTTGAGAAATGACCAGAGATATATTACCGGAATTCGGATAAGCTTTACTTTTTTGTTCTTCTTGGACAAGCAAATGCTTAACCCATCTCAAGACACTCAAAGTATTAATCGTGTTATGCTCGCCAAAGCGTGAATCAAAGCCTTGAACAATGGCGCATTCATAGAAATCGATTCTATTAACAGCAATTTACACGACTGAATGGGATCATGCTTTTTTTTTGAAGACACACATCTGGATTTAAAACCCAGTGAAGATTATCACACTTCATCTATCATCACTGTATTGATTATCAAGCGGTACACTAAATATCTGGTCTTTGGAATGTTCCTCTCCATGCTCCACACCCGAAGCTGGAGTAGGTCGTGGGATCAAGCAGAACACCAATGACATGTTTTTGGACGGCCAGTATTTTGTACGTCCTGGACTCATAAAGGTTATTTTTTTAGCAGATGGCAGAACGTATATGTAATACAATCGGCCAAAACTGGTTTAAGGGGTGCCGATACCCTCATCTGCAAGGTTCCACCGAAATTTCAATCTGTTAGAATCTGATAGAAGCGGCACAGATGCCGACCAGGTAACCTCGTTAATGAAGACGAGTATGGTATGCGCGCGCTTTATTCGATCCGTTATGTATTTATTTTTTAAGTATTGCAAAAACGGCCTTCTGCACGAGTTACGTGGCTTTTGTGTATAGGCTCTCGTCTTATAATCTAAAGTCGTTGTGGGTTCGATTCTCACTTCTCACCAAATTTGTACTCTATTTATTTTAGATTATGAACTTTAGCGCCTGCTTGAACTGCGATTTGGCGCGGTTAAGTATTTGGTTACCTAGTCGGGCCCATCCGCTGTGTTGTTATTTTATAGCTAAAACTTGATTTTTCAAAAACTCCATGGACTACTGTGTGGTCGAACCCAGAAAAATGGTGTACCTTTTTTGCTCATATTTCAAACCAAACATCCTTTAGCGAAGATTTCACAGTGGTAAATGGATAAACAGATAGCTTTCTTTCAGATAGACCCTACCATATTTTGACCACTTCCGTAATATCTGGATCTGGGGACAATGCTATTGCGATCGGCATGGGACCTTAATCGGGACTCTACGAATGTAATCAAATTCTTTTTGTGATGCATTCGGACCATAGAGTTACATAAATAAACTAAGATAATGACCGGAATCGGGATTTGGTTGTGGGGTTGTAGATAATTATACCTACAGTCGGTCGGAGAATTTTTTTTTCAAAATATTTACGGTCGTCATTTTTTGATGTTCGGGGTCGGTGGTTTTCCTTCCCCCAGTCCTCCCGGCCAGAAGCAAAGAAAAACTGATGGATTCTTTTTACTAAAATCATTATTTCGCGCCAAAAATCACATTTTGAAAAAAAATTGTCCAAAATTGGATAAAAACCTTAAAATTTCCCCCCCCTCAAATCATTCGCATCGCCCATCCCCAAAAAATCACCCCCCCCCCCCAGAACGAAGTCTGGCGACGCCACTGTGTCGGTCAACTTACAAGGAAAGAAACAACGTTTTATTTTGATTAGGCCTAAACAATTTTTCCTAAGGGAATTAGTAGCTCTTAAACCCAGTTTTACAGAGATTTTGAGCAATCGCACCCTTCTAAGTATTTCTATATTTAAACTCACTATATTAATTTTCATGGCAACACTGGAAACTACCCAGCTCATTGTATGGAAGAGGGAATCACACAAGCGGACGGTAAATAATTCATTTTTATTCACATTGCGAATCGTTGAAAACATCATCCAGGGGCACAATTCGCCTCCTATTCGCTGTAGAAGTGCCACGTATGATGAATTCATTTGGTGTAATCACCCCCATTTGGCCAATGCCGCATTTTGGTCTACTATCCTTTAGTCTCATGTCCAAACTGTCTAATAGCCATTTGGTCTAATCATTTAAAATGCTTTTAACTACGTTGGGTTTAACATTCAAATAGATATTAGACCACATGGGAATTATTATACCAAGTGAATATTAGACCAGGTGGACATAGACCAGTTGTATAGACCAAATGGATATAGACCAAATGGACATTAGACCAAATGGGTTAAGACCAAATGGATATTAAATAAACCAGAAGGGCTATTGACCCATGCTATTATACTCAATTGGTTATTAGACTAAACGATATTAGACCACATTGATATTAGACTAGATGGATATTAACCAAATGGGTAAGTTACCAACATGGTGTTTTGTGATATTAGACTCAATGGTAGTAGACAAAAATGGGGCAATAGACCATGGTATTAGAACATTCTGGTTTGTACATAAATTTGGATGTTTTGTTTTGACAAATTGGTAGTTAGACAATATGAGTTAGACCAATTGAGTTCGAGCCAAATGGGATTAGACCAAATGGCATACACCCGACCCGTCATGGATGCAAGCCAGATAATTTGCAAGCAGAACGCCATTTGCATAATCATTGTTTGCCTTTTCGTCTATCATATAGACCGTTTTTCAGAGGTGTGCCGTGCAATGAAAACGCCGCAAGAATTACCTTTATCTGGAGAATATAATTCAAAACCTCTCTAACTTCAAAGTGAAAAAGAAAAACAATGAAATGAATCAAACAACATACATCATCAATTGAAATTGGGAAATAACCTTTTCTAAAGGAAAAAGACTACGTGTCTTTGCCCTGTTGTTTACGTTACAATATTTTAAGATTGGTCGACAGCAAACCTATCTTGTGTTTTTTACTTTTGATTCTTTGTACGTAATTAAACCGGTTGTTTGGATGAACAGGTTGCCCTCCCTCCAAATAACACTAGGTGGGAAGATTAGCACCAACCCTGTATACAATGTTAGAAGAATATAATTGAGTTCCAATGGAGCAGTCAGTTCGTTCAATGCAAACCATGGGACACGACACCGGCACTGCAAAATAATCCGTTTAAATTTCGTATTAAATCATTAGCCCAAAACACTAGAGCATAATCCATATATCATTCGCGTGACAAGGGTACTTGTTCTAACAAGTATTCCACCTTTACATTTATTCAATCTGACTTGCATACTGTACAATGGTGGGTAATTTTTTAAAAACTGATCTATCCAGCATTCATCTTGCTCTTTTGAAAATCTGAATATACTTTGGTTCCCGTACCTCTGGCCAGCACATATCTGGGTGTGTATCCCCTAATTCCGAGGGTAGATGTATGAGGTGTTGCAGAAAGCCCCTATTGTACACGGTGGTTCATCGCTAATCCAATGATTGGAAAAAACTCTCCTTTCTTTATCTTTTCTTAAATTTCTGGTTTTTCGGCAACGATGAAAAGGCCTGTGTCAACACATATGGCAAATAAAAAGAGCTAAGTGCCATGAGATTTTTTTTAAGGGGGGAAAGCCAAACACTACCTGTTATTTTGCTATTATTGCTCTTTGTGCCCATTTTTTTCCCGCAGAGGGCCAAATGTTTGACATTTTTTTTTTTCCTCTGGCAACTAAAACATAGATGAAAAATGGGTCGCTTGCTTAGAAACCTTACAGCTAATTTGATTTTAACAAGCAATATGTTGTACGCGAGTGGCTGAGACACACTGTCAATTTCTTTCTTCTTCGTAATAATGGGCGACAATAAACCTAAATAATAATATTATCAAACATAAATAGAACAAAACGAAAAATAAAAAAGCAATCTTCTCCTGCTAATAACATGACATGGATCGGATTTAAAGATTTAATACGTTGGCATGGTCGTTCTGCAAATCGTTGAGTTGAATTCACATGATACGTTTACCATTGGCTGACATGAAAAAAGGAAGAGGCATCTAAAAAAAAAAAAAGCCAGATCGATCGATATTCGAATCTTATCAGTTCATGAGTCAAGTCGATGCCTTTATCTATTGCATCTGTGGTTTCGGGTTTTGTTGAAATGAACAATACACCATAATAGGTGTGAACGATTATCACGAAACCTCCTACAAATGTATGAAGATACGATTAAGATTACAAGTAACAGTCGTTTCATGAAGCAAACTGAAGACAGAAACGCGCTGCAATTCGATAACCAGATCATTTAGGCATGCGAACCCGGGCATGCAAAGGATCAATACATCCCTGGTTCAACCGAAAATTTCAGATATTTCGGCAAGTGATTCAATATTGCTTGGGTTGTGCCGGAGGACAAATCTTGTAAGTTAATCTTTGTACCTTCCGTGAAAGCGCCCTATAGCGACCAACACATTTGTGTCGTCCGTGGTCATTTTAACAAGTGATTTGACTTTTATCTACTTATTGCAAGAGGCGCTATTATAATTATCGGCCTCATCGGAATTCGGCCAGGTTCCAACGGTGCTTATATCGAGGTTTTTACGTATAATAACATCCAACTCAACAATCTTTGTAGATTAAACTTCCACCTTTAAATTCATGCAATCCCCCAAAGTCTAAATCAAAACGAACCCGAACTCATTCCCCAACTTTTATACCATACCCTTAATTACAACAGCTTTCCATTCCCTTATACAATTGTAATGGTCACTTGGACATTCACTGACATTGTTTCATCTTTTATAGAAAGAAGCAAATTAAATACAGTCCCAATCATTTCTTGTATACCATCGTACACGAGCAACTAGATTTACTTTTACTTAGTTTTGTAGTTTTAACACTCGCCCAATCCCTTGGTGTCCGCCCGCTTATTCATAAGTTCGCTATTCAGAAGGTTCGCTATCATAAAAATGCACATATGTTTCGTTATTCAAATTTGAAAAAAGATTCGCTATTCAAATAGAAAAAAGGTTCGTTATTTCAGCATAGAAAAAAAGTTCGTTATACATAACATAAAAAGGGTTCGCTATTCATAATGATAGAAGGTTCGCTATTCATATTAAAAAAATAGGTTCACTATTCATAATAGAAATAAGGTTCGCTATTCATAATAACACAAAATAAAGGTTCGCTATTCTATAAAATAAAAAGAGGTTTTCGCTATTCATAATAAGAAATAAGGTTCGCTATGCCATAAAATAAAAAAGGTTGGCTATTCATAAAATAGAAATCAGGTTCGTCTATTCATAATAAAAACAAATAAAGGTTCACCTAATTTATCATACAATACAGTTCTTTATTCCCATAAAGAAATAAGGTTCGTTATTCATAATAAAAAATAAAGTTTCGCTATCCATAATATATAACGGTTTGCTAGTCATAACAAGAAAATAAGGTTCTCTATTCAACAATATAAAAAGTTCGCTAATTCTTTAATACGAAAAAGGTTCGGCTATTTTCAAATAAAAAATAAGGTTCGCTATCCATAAAATAATACGGTTCTATATTCATACAAAAATAAGTCGCGATCATAATAAATAAAGGTCGCTATGCATAAAATACATATAAGGTTCGCGCATTCATAATACGAAATAAGATTCGCTATTCCTAATAAAAATAGGTTCCGCTATTCATATAACAAATAGGTCGCTATTTCATAATAAGAAATATGGTTCGCTAATTCATAATAAGACATAAGGTTCGCTAATTCATAATAAGAAATAAGGTTCGCTATTCATAATAAGTAAAGAACACATGCAACTAAAATTCATAATTTTAAAAAAAGGTTCGCTATTCATATAAAAAAATCAAGGTTCTCTAGTCATAAAAAAATAAATGTAGAAGTAAGTATGATCCGCCAATCATAAGTCCGCTACAACGTAAAGATATAGGACACTCGATTCGTTGCTCTCACGCCAACATAGTTTTCACGCTTTATTTCCGTTGTCGTCTATTGAGTTCGGACTGTGGCTCCCGCCGGATTATAATACCTGCATTATTATGGCACCTTCATATCTTCAGAATTTAAAAGTATTAACTTTAAATCATCTTTTATGCCTACTCCGCTCATCATATGCAAAACACTTCTCCACATTCCAAGGACCCAAATCACTCACTGTGATCGTGCCTTTTATGCTTCTGCCCCACCACGACTCTTCAATTCCAGCCAAAAATCATCCGGGAAGCTGACACTCTTGAAATCTTCAAATCTTCAAATCTTGAAATCTTGAAACAGAACTTGTGGTTGGCCAAACCTGGTTAAGGGCTCACACCTGTTTGGCGTACATTCTTTTTGACATTGGGGGGGGGGGGGGGGATGGGTTTTGATGAAAATTAAGAATGAAGCGGGTTTTGCTGAAAAGATCCATTCATTACTAGCACGTGTTCGCGCTAAGCGTGCTAAAAATTTTGGCATTTAGAACCTAAAATCGTTTAAATGTAATTGTATTTAAACAAAAGTTCGCGCGAAGCGCGCTTAAGTTTTACACATGTTTAAACTATTTATGGTAAAAATCTGATGAAGGTATTTTTGGTCAAAAACACATTAACGGCATCAACATTGGGGGGTGAATGATCGTATTGACCACCCCCCTCAAAAATAAAAAAAATAAAAAAAGTGGGGGGGGGGGATATATTCCCCCCCCCATCCCCCCGTGATTTTTTTACGCCTATGCACCCTGGGAAAATGTAAAATCGAAATAATATAAAAGCACAACAATAAACGTTATTAACGGTTGAAAAGCACACTTGTTGACTTTTTAATTAACCAAAAGTATAATTTTTATCAATAAATTTACTGTTTTTTTTTGTTAATTTTTAAGATAATACCTAAATTTTGAGTTTCTATATAAATAAGTCAGGGTGGCCCAGGGGGGCAAGGGGGACGGCCGCCCCCTGAGAGTTTCAAAATATAGGAGAACAGGGGGTTTTAGCAATAATTTTGTATTAAATTTTTTGGGTTTTTTACCTCACTGTTGCTCATCGTTGGAATGATTTAGTTTTTTCAAACCCAATCTTAAAACGTATTTCTATTTGAACGACCTCATAATCAGAGTAAGGTAGATGTTACATAATGAGTCCCCACGACCCCAGTGAAATGAATCCATGCATAATTTTTGAATTACGAACAATGCCTTTTGGTGGGAGCTATACAAGCCCAGTCGTCTTGTTGTTTGGTCCATTTGGCCTGCTCCCAGCCTTGTGTGCAGCGAGCCACGTTTTTCCAGTTGGGTTGTTTACCTTTACAATAAAAACTGACACAGAGGTTCTCCCTAGCTAATTGGCTCGTCCAACGAGCATTGTCAATACGCCGTAGAGTGCTTGCACTCGACGGGAAAGGGTACACAAGCCAAAGTTGATTTTCCCGGGATATCGCAGAGTGCGGTCTGTAAAATTGTCCTTGCATCATCATCGAGAGGTGATTCATTTGCGGCCACGAAATCTCCAGGAATTGACCCGATTGAAAATGCCAACGGAAACTTCTTTCGTCTTCCTTGCACACGACATAATTTTCGGCTGCAAGACATGCCGAGGTAGAGGGGTGGAGCAGATGTCATGGCCTGCTTGTTCTCCTATATAACTTATCGATCATGCCTGGGACGCCCTAGACCGAGCCATCAATGAGAGGGACAACTTTCTCAAATTCCTACTACAGGAGTTAGCTCAGGCTCGGACCGATGAGTGGGACGCCTGCCCATTGACATCATTAAGCACCTTTGGACAGTATGTTGCGATTGTGCCGCGACATCTTGACGCACTGGATTCATACCGGTAGCCAACTCGTTATTATTGCCTGCTTTTTACATTTAAAAAACAGTACTATTTAAACATTTCGATGCAGGAATCACCCAAAAATATGTGATCTGCAAAACTGAATGAGGTGACCAAAAATTGTAACAAATCTTTAATCTGGTTGTTCATACCACCCTTTTCCTTTCAGCTAAGGACAACGGTTCGTAAATGGTTTAATTGTGACTAGTAAGTTATATCGGAAGAGACCGATGATCACTGATCAATCAATACCACTAGTATCATAACTCACATGTAAGAATATTCATATAAATTGGTCAAAAATATTTTATTCCAACTTAGGAGGCAACATGTAATATGAGGTAATCGGTAATAATAAAGTACTTGTGCATAAAGTAACTTGTGTACCAAAATTTCACAGTTTTTATTCCAATTGCAACTCACATGTGATCTGTGCACTACAGTCCCCCACTATGCCGCCCCCTACGGTTTCGGGGTTTAGAATAGTCACGCTGTATCCCTGCATGTCATAAAAGGCGACTAAAAGGGACCCCCTGGGGGTTCGGGGAGAATAGCCTCACTCTTGCCCTACATGTCGTAGGGGCAATTCGTAGTTATAAGAACTTGTATTATTATAAGATTAGACATGTATTTAGAAGTGTTTAGATAAATTATAACTGAAAAGTGTCTGCGTTTTAGCTCGCCAACTCGGCCAGCTCAGACAGCCGCGGTTGTTAATTTTGTGACCCATGTCAGATCTGACATATCTGGCATATCAGATCTGACACAGCCTAATCGGGATATATGCAGGTAAGGGATGGGCGATATCTATTAATGTTAGTCTCTTCAACGACGTACACTTTAACTCTAAACACAGAAAATGACGGGTCCCATTTATTGTTTGAACAGAGCACAAAAGGAGACTAAGTCAATGATCATTCGCGCGGGAGTTCCTAATCGAGAATTCCGGGAAAATTGCGTGTCCCGCGCCAGCTTGCATCTGCATTGTTCAAGACGTTTTCATGTTCCTTTATACACTGAAAAGTTGTTAACAAAGGTCGGATCCTCACATGTGCATGCAAGGTAAGCCGGTTTAAAGCGGGAAGGCAAGGGTTCTAGGTGCGTGGCAAATTATGGATACCGGGTGAAGCTAGCCTGATGCTGCTAGCCAAACATAACAGTAATTGCATTTGCCATACAATTCATGTTCTTCCGGCAGATTACATGCTATGATGTTTCGAAGCTTTTCGAGGTCAAAACAGAGCCTATTTTTTTTTTTTACTCATTCGGCTATGATGTTTCGAAGCTTTTCCGAGGTAAACGAAGCCTATTTGTTTTACTCAGTCTCACCCTATTACGATCGCTCACACGCTGCAGCCATGCAGATCAGCTCAGACCGCGATTAAACCGCAGACAGTGACCCGAATACTAAAAATTCTAGCATTATTCCAATCATGGCAATCAGTTTTTCTAAATGTTCCGTTGTTGTTTACCAATTTTTTTCCTGAATTCCTGATTTAACTCCCGCGTTCATGAAATTATTGACTTACCTTGGGCTTAAGAGCGTATGTCTTTGAAATAGCCCTTGGGGGTCGCGCCGTATGTTGATGCTGTTAGGTTCGATGTCCCGCCCCCCCCCCACTACACCCACATACACCGCGCGTACATCGTTTATGGTGTCCAAAACCAAATATGGAAAAAGGGTATGTTTTTTTCTTTAACCCGAATTTGCATGTTATATTTCATTAAGCAGGGATCAAAATCATCCAAAATATTGTAATCGAACTTGGTAAGTAAAGCAAAGCAAGATAATAAAGAGTATAATACTATTCATTGCACTGCGTACTTGGTCGAGGGTATATAATACAGATAAAATACTTGTTTAAAGGTATGTTAGCTTGTTTTTGTAGCGGTGAAAATACGTGTTTAGGGGGCATGTTGAAAGTCCATGTTCACAGCATCATATCCACCTTTGAATACCAGTTGCCCCCCGGGACACACACACACACATATACTGGCATGGTCCAGTTGTTTCATCGCGTTGTGAGTAAAAAATGTGTGCAAGATAGGCCTATTTCAAAGCGATCAAACATAACGGACCACCTGAAGATTTATGTATGCGATACCCGCTCTTCCGCGTACCGTCCAAGTCTAAATTCTAAACGGGATAAATTCCCAATTAGCTCCATACAGGAGCTAAACGGGATTATAAAACCCGAATAGGCCGTGTAAGATATGTCAGATCTGACATGGTGTCACAAACAATGACCAAACCCAGACAGCCTTGATTCAATTATTACCGCGGTTTTTTTTAATTGTCAGATTTTTTTTCGTGCTTGGGAAAATTCTTTGCTGGGGGTTGCTTTTTCGCATATATGGACGTTTATGAGTTATTTATAATATATGTGGCCACTCAGATGATGCTCTTTTCCTTACTAACATGTACGGGCGACGTTGTTGCCCAATGATTACTACTTATTGTGTGGTCAATTTTCTTTGACATCAGATAATATGATGAACAGACGCGAGGCTCCGCTCCGCTGGGTGAGCGATTACTGAATAAACAAGGCCGAAGAATGTCTCGGAAGTTGGCGACATGACCAATCGCATAGTTGAGGTTGTGGGATTCAAAATTAATATTGGATTTCGCTCATAACATCCAAACAAAACATATTCGCTCAGATTTATAGGGTAATGAAGCCAAAATATTAGCTTTGCTTCAGATAGGCCTACCAAATTTTGCAATTTCCGGAAAATCTGGGCTTCTGGGAACGAGTCTATTGACGATCGTACCAAGGTTCTTCCGTATGTTTCATAAAATTATAAATAGGCTAATATATAATAAATGAATGGATAAATTTGATTATGGTTTTCTTGTAACTTTTATACTCCCAAACATGATAAACGATACTCACACGCAACACACGCACACAACACCCCGACACAATAGACTACATGTGGTAATACTACAACATCTTTTATACGTCCATTTAGAGCCTCCATAGAATGTTTTAGCTATGCTAATTTACCTTTGCCCCGTGGTCTTCTGAAATGAACAAATCTACACACATGTATGCAAGTATAATGCACAATAGAACAGATAAAACCTGTTTTCGTCCGATAAACCTGGTTTTTTGTCGATCGAAAAACCAGGTTGTTCATCGAAAACTAGTTTATTAACGAAAAACCCGGTTTTCGACCGCGAAACCTTGTTTTTCGCCATAAACTTGGATTTTCACTGATCAAACCTGGTTTTTTCAACGACAAACAAGGGTTTGAGTCGAATTTCCGATTGCCAAAGGTGTTTTTTGGTGTTGTAAAATTTACTCATTTTGTCGCCCTATATTAATTGATACACAGTAGTCTATATGGCTAAGAAAATGATGTTTTTACGTTAATTTTAAAAAAAAAAAAAATCGGCGCAAAACTTTACAGATGGGGGTTTGGGTGAGTGAGAGCCATTCTATCAAGATGAAAACTTTATATCACTAAATCGGGTCGTCTCTTTTTAATATTTTGTATATACCCCAAATCTAGGCAAAAATGGCACATTGGGTTTTTATACAAAATAGCACGTTCTTGGCATCCCCTTATTTTCTATCTTGTTTTTGTGTTTCTGAGGGTTTGTACAATAAGTCACAGCAAGAAAACCTTCTATAGCAATTTTGTACAGGTCATACCGTAGATTTAGTGGACTACCGTTAATTGATAATGTGTACTTCTCTAGCTAGTTGTTTGACAAGACTAACATTTTCCGCCATGTGGTTGGTCTAGCAGAGCGTGGTGAAGTTTTCATTATTACTTCGTACACCTGTGTCATACTAAGAGTATCGAGGTACGTCTAAATTAGTTGGAGGACCTATGTAACATTTGTTGACGTACATGTTCATTGTTGGCACCACTATAAACGCATACCCCACCTGGGTCTGAACTATTGATAAACGATGTCGCCATTTTGTTCGTTGACCTTTATTGACCTTTAAACCAAGGTCAAAGGTTCAACATGGTCATACAGCGTCCAAAGTATATATCGACCTTGGTACCAAATTTGGCAAATTGCACAAGGACATTGTGTATGATATTTATTTTAATTTGTTTATTTGACTTTCCGTTGCTTGTTATATGGCACTTAACCTAATTAGAGACACTAATAGTCATAAAATTGCCCTTTATGCAGACTCCTGTCCAAAGCAGAATATATGTAACACTTATTTTCTTGCTATTAATACCCATTGGTAAGTAAACGCAAGCTTAAACGTGGCAAGAGAAAAGGCTCGATTAGCCTATTCCAAAGTCTGGAACGAATCGTCGTTATTACCGTGAAATAACCACGATTCACTTCAGAGCAAAAGTATGTGTCCTCACATGTAGATGTTTTTTAATGATTCCTTTCCATCCCGAGACCCTGAATAGTCCTGTCTAAAGCAAGACCAGCTTAGAGTTACCCATTTTTTGCCAAAAAAAAAGACCCATAGCTATACCAGAGAATGCAAATTTAACCAAATTTTGCCCTTTTTTTCCTCAAACTATTGACACTTTTTAACAAATTTTGACTTCAGATTGAGGAAATTTTGAATAATTTCCAACATTTTTTTGAAAAAAATTGGCTTCCGATTGAGAAAACTTGACTAATGTTCCAACAAATGTGCTTACATTTTTTATGAAACATGACCCATGCCTTCCAAATTTGGCATGAAAAAAGGGTCTTGATATACATAAGGCTAAAAATGATACGATGATGTTGCAAGTCCCCGTTGGTCAATTGTGTTGAGAAAATTCCCCCCCACATCCTATACCCAAACCCCCCATGAATCCTAGCTGCTATAATGCCCCATTTGTAGGTACACCAAATTGTGTTACACAGTTTTTAAAAATGTGCAAGACAAAATTGTACCCTCTTTTCTTCATTTGTATGATGCTTTATCCTTTCAATTCATAGGACCTGACTAGTCCATATATTCTAAATCAAGATGAAGTTAGTCATCCCTACCCCATCCATAGCTGCTATTATTAATGCCCATGGTTAAATTAATGAATTGTGTTCAGTTTAGTAAAAATGTTTCCTGAAAAATTGCACTTTTCTCCATAAAAATGTACTAGAACATGGTAACAATTGTTATGCTGTCGCTTAGCTAAGATTCATAGATGTTTATATTCTTGTTCAACCAATAATTTCGCAAAAGCTTTAGTTTTTTCTTAAACAACCTGTTATCAAAATTTATCTTTTCTCTTTGACAAAACCTGTTTTCATTGGACATTGTGATTCATTTTCCCTGGTCCTTATGTAAATAGTTGTCCTGCAAAAATCCAGTCCCAAGATAATATAACCATTTGTCATGCCATACGGAGTACAAACATCCATTGCTTGAGTATAAGATCCTGATCGCTTCCACGATTATCATGTGGTATAATGGTTCATCACCACAATATCATTACATACTTCTCGTGCTAGCGTTTTGTTGTTATCTATTGTTTGTCCCGTGCGTTATCTACTACGAATGGGGTTTCGAGAAGGCTACCGGGGTGTTTATTTTTAATAACAGCTCTAAGCTTGTTTTTTATAACATGCACACTCGGTAAGTCGGGGTCAACACACTAAGCACGCGGGTCACGGTAATGGTTTCTAGAATACCATGTCCCTGACAATAATATACAGCGGCGCGATCTGTAAATATACTGATGCAAACTTACGATACAATTTCTATGGTGCAAACTATGCAACCTATGTATGTAGAAACATTGAGCGGTATGCTACCTGTAAATAACTTTAAAAATTGATTGCTCTTTACATCAAACATTTTTCTCATAAATGGACAGACACAATTTTATTATTTTTACAACAGCACATATATGATAATTTCGATATTGTATGTTCATACTGTCTTTTAAAATGTGTAATGCAGACTTCATTCGCTTTAGGGTAATGCCAAAAGACAAAAATTCAAACAATAACAAAAACCTACTCCATGAACATTAGATTTGACCAAACACTGGGTGAATATAGGGACGGGGGGGTTTGGTTTACTATTTCCTCCTTCGCTATTCTCTCTTTGCGCTCGTGTTTTCTATGGTCTAAGCCTTTCCTTCTTCATTACTCGTCATCCTTCCTGTTATTGTTTGTACTCCCTCAGTTTCCTATCTTCTCGTTTATCTAGTTCTGTGTTCTAGTGTCCCCCCCAACCCACACCGTACCATTCAGCTTTCCCCTCTTTTGATCCCTCTTTCCGACTGGCTCGCCCCTCCGACTCCGTCGTGTTCCATTTGAACTCCAATGCTGCTCCACACATTTCGACATGAACAATACACCTAAAGATACGTACATAAGTTTAGAAATACTATACCAGGTGACGGTCACCAGATCACGATTGGTTTTATTTTGTTTTCTCACTCCCTTCAACCCTATGCAATTTGCACTCAAATGGCTAAATACATGTACTAAATGTTGTGGTAAAACACTGATAACTCCTTGTAATTCCTGCACGAAATAACTCCATATGTCAAGGATGAATAGGGATTAATAGTCTTATTATTCCGATAGGCTGGTTGGAATTTATTTCATTCAAATTTTACTCCAAGGATAAAACTTAAATACATGATATATTTTGCTTCCGTATTAGCAAAGCACTAATCAATTCAACTTGCAAGATATAGCTTTAATACTTAATAGCTTATAATCACTCTAAGGTTAATGACCAGAGCAATCAATACAACCCCTTTGGATTTGGGTAACGCTCTTCAATAGACGTGACAAGTCACAACGTGTTTTTAACTATGTATTTAAATTGCGACCAAATTATTTCGTTATCAATCCAATTTTTTACAAGTACTTAAAAAAAACTTAAAAACCTAAATTATTAAAAATGTTATTTTTATATTATACTCTAAGCTGATGCTATATAATCAATGTGCTATGATGCGTTCGTAAAAAAATAACCAGCTTGTCGCGGCTTGACTTGGTTAACATCGGTCTCGCGGCCTACGCCGCTCGACCGATGTTTACCAAGTCAAGCGCTCAAGCTGGGTTATTTTCACAGAACGCCATCTAGGTCATGATTATTATATCATAATCCTGGGAAATCCTGTCACAGGCATCATATGGAGAAAACTTAAGATTGATGGGTTCATTCATACTTGTATATGACGTTGTATTGACCGCTCTTTAACACTTAAGTGACGAA
This sequence comes from Ophioderma brevispina, assembly GCA_023653785.1. Lineage (NCBI taxonomy): Eukaryota > Metazoa > Echinodermata > Ophiuroidea > Amphilepidida > Ophiodermatidae > Ophioderma > Ophioderma brevispina. The sequence continues at coordinate 1,920 of JAMKCH010043701.1, read as the reverse complement.
GGGGTTTTCACTCCCTTGGTGCCCAGGGGGGGGGGTTCCATGGGACCCCCCCCTAATGAAACCCCTTTCCCGAGCGGAATTTTTGAGGAAATTTATACCACATGTGGAAGGGTCAGTAAGACAACCCAAATCAGCACAAAACATGAAATTTGTTATTTGGCTGCACATTAGGGGCAAAACCATTGTTTTCAAAACACGCGAAAATTGGGAAAAAAGACGTAAAATATCAAATGAGCCTTGCGCTTACACCAAACATTTTAAACTTTTTGTTATGTTGATTACTATTCTAGACGACCCAATTACATATATTTAACACAAACTAGCAGTTTCTAGGGAATCCTGATTTTTTTACGGGTGTTGCAAAATGCACGTCATTTTCCCATAGATTTGTACAGTAAGGTGGGGGGCGGTTTGGCATCATCCATGATGAAATTGTTTGTTTTCAGCACATCAATGGTTAATTTTTTTTAATGTCACTAATAACTGTTTACTTATCATGTATGTGTGAACTTATATCATCAAAAAAAATTGCTTTGGGTTCTTGGTTTTCTGATTCTTATTTTTAAAAATATTCTGAAATGACTTCCGTTAGTGCCCAAGGGGTGGGGGGTTCATGGGACCCCCACTACTTAACTCATTAACGGCTTGGCCAATTTTAATTATTTTGGTATGAAAAGAATTGCATTTAAAAGTCAGACAATTACAAACATTCGGCGCAAAATCCCCACGCGTAAAGCGGCCAGCGCAAAAACAATTTTTGGGGGTCCATATGAACCCCCCCCCCCCCCTTGGGCCTTAAGTGTTAAGTATATAGCAAATCTATATTGCTGAAATTTTCATGATTCGTGTCCAGAATTGTGCACTGTTTGCATTTTAGCTGGAAGATGCCATTTTAAAGACTAGAATGGTCTTTTTGATGGCCAAAACCAAGACGGACACCAATTTTGAACTCTGTGCGATGACAAAGTCCCAAATGTGATGATCTACTTGTTTACAGTAACCTAATTCAATTATACACTAAGCCTTTTGAGTTTTTTGCTAGGTTTTTTCCAAACGTGGGCACTGGGAGTATAGAGGTGGACAATACCTGATGATCAGCATTAGGTGCCATCGCCCGCCCCTCCCCAGACACACAACACACAACCACATACTTATAGCTCAATTTACACACATGAGCTTATACGAAACAAAACTCAAAATTCGTACCCTAATGTAATTTCAAGTTTATTTTTGGGGGCAAGACACCCTTTTTTTCAGATTTCAGTGTTTTTGCTATCTTTACACGTTACTTATCTAGTGCAAAATGTTGAAAATAACCCCTTTTACATGTTTTTTTTTTTCTTTTTTTTTTTGGTCGCGCATGATCATCCCCGTGGCAATGACCAGGCTCTGGATGGAAGAATAATTAACACATCACCAGTGACTGAGACTGAAAAGATCTGTAGTCCAAATTTGGCGGTTTTCACGGTTATAACAAAAATTCATTCCATATATTTGGTAACTAGACTACATCAATCCTATCTTCTTAGTACAGTTTTTCATAAAACACTTGGTTTACTATACTTACGCATGGGCAATTAATAGGTCCAGGTATTAGGGGTTGTGTTGGGTTCATTATACATTGTGCAAAAATATGAGTCCTAACTCTTGCTTTATACAGGACTGGGGTAATAACAGCAAATTTATGCCTATTATTGTCTCTTAGTATCTATTTGCATATAACAAAAACAAAAGCTCAGTAATAAAATAAATATCATGAATAATATTCCTGTGCAATTTGCCACTTTGGTAGCCAAGGTCGTATACTTTGAACGATGTATGTCCGCTTTGACCTTTTACCTTGTTTCAAGGTCACTAAATGTCAACAGAACAAATGGCCACCCTCGCTTTATGAATAGTCAGACCCAGTAGAGTACATTT
>JAMKCH010043700.1:0-12480 GCA_023653785.1 Ophioderma brevispina | reverse complement strand
CTAAGACAAATCTACTGTTCTGCAGGTCACCTATTTTTTGGTTTTTTTTATTGTTTTGTGTGCCATCCTCTCTGGGGAATAATTAACCCCATGAGGTCTACCACCTTTCTTTCAATACCTCTAATTGGCTCATTACATGGTATAGCACGATATAATTGCTGAGTAACCAAACTAAGTACCCTTCTATATACTCTGGATCATAATTTCTTGGACATAACAAACACGCGCTTTGATCGTTGCGTGTACTGCATCTACGTGCAACACGATGGTGTACCGTTTTGGCGGGGAAGCGGGCGTACGTTCTAAACTGTCCAAGAAATTATGAGCCAGAGTATGTATCGTTACAAATCTTTAGTTTTAGTTTTTCTTACTGTCCGATTGGCTAAATGCATCGCATAAACCATTAAAGGGCCACAATGGCCCACAAAATATTCAGACAAAATGAAATAGACACTTACTGAAATAACTTTAACAAATTTGAAAACAGTTAAAACAGCAAGAGGTGGTGGCAATCAGTGGCAATTCCTGCCACAGAAAGTAACTGTTGACATCCCTGCCAGAATTTAGTGTATCTAGCATATTTTGCACCACTGGCGAGTGCCAAATTGTGTAAAACGTTTTTCTATGGAGTGTGAACTGCGCACTGATGTAGAGATTGCGATTTATTCCGTATTGAAATACGTGTTTACACAATTTGGCACTCGACGACCCTCTTTGTGACAATTCAAAAGCATTCTTATCGGGATTTGGACATGTACTTCAGGCTTGTATTAAGATATTGATCTGAAAAGTGAAAGGTGAATTAGCCGGGATTAGCACATAAATAGCAATGGTCTGTAAAATATTGGTAGTAATGTCAGCATCCTTGGTTGAGAAGTGAAGATTACAAGGAAAATATTAGTTCCCCTTTTTCACAAACTATAAACACCCAAATTGTTCAAATTTGTGGAATTGATTTCAGTAAGTTTTTTTTTTTTTTTTTTTTTTTTGGTCAGAAGACAAAGTTTCATCAATGAAGGGTTTTGTTTTTTAGTATGGGAGGGGGAGGGAAGTTTTGGGGACAATATAGCAAAAAGTCAGTATTGGTAGCAAATTTTGGGTTAATATCATTCCAAATTAAACACTTGAAAGCTAAAATTCCTTTTCAAATACAGTCACAAGAACTTCAGAAGCTTCGCTCAGTTAATCTTATAACCATCTTTTTTCCTCAGGTCACCATTCAATACAGAATCGATCAAGGCGCCCTCCTACCCATCCGTGTACACACAGTGGTCATTCAACACAACACAGTGAAGATGTGAACACAAGAGAAACTGAAAAGATGCTCAAAGAAAGGTGATCGGCTGCCGTTCTAACAGTCGCACCTCATGGATGCCGGCACTGTATTCCATTTGAACCCCGCGGGCAGTTTCATCATGGGCGGCCCCAAAGGAGATGTCAGGACTCACGGGAAGAAAGATCATCGTGGACACCTATGGTGGCTGGGGAGCCCATTGTGGAAGGGGCATTCTCAGGGAAAGACTTTAGCAAAGTGGACAGATCCGCTGCCTATGCTGCCCGCTTGTGTGCCAATTCACTTGTCCAAGGCTGGACTCTGCAAGCCCCCCCCCGTGTTCCTAGTCAGGTACATGAAATGAATTGTGGGCGATGTATAAACACAAACCAACTGGCCTTAACAGAAAACACATAACTGATTCAATTAAGTATACGTTTGATTTTTTTGCCCTCTTTAGCGACTGGAATTGCAATACCAGTTTCAGAAACAATTGGCTTGTTAATGTTGACCGCCTTGTAATTGGCGCTCACTGACCAATGTTTAGCCTTGTTTTAATTATTCAATTTTATCAAAATTGAAGCATTTGGAAAGGTTAGCAAAATCATGAAAAGTTAAGATTTTCAACCAATTTGGTCACTGATAAGGACATATTTCGTAAAGGGTTAATTTTTGACAACCTCTCCAAAAGAAAACAATAGAAAAATGACCCATGAATCATTTTTTGAAAGATTGGCTCCTTTACAACCCTTTGCAAAGTTGAAGGCTATTGAGTGCACCTTATTACACTGTCTTGAAAAAATTCCATTCAAGAAAATGCTTTAAAAACATGTTCACTGCTGAAGTATATGGCACACAGATGTTGTCATTTTAATCTTAGTAAATTAAAATTAAAACCATTTCCACTCACACTCATACACATTTGGGTTGATGCCAGTTCATGCTACTACATGGAGGTTTTTGAGTGGCACTTAAATGCTGCATATAAAGTACAAAATGTTTAATTACATGTTAGATTTCATTTTGCATTGCTTTTTTTAGTTTGCTCTTTTTGAAGATTTTGTTTTAGTTTTAGATGCTTACCTTGCTGTTGCTAATGTTGGTTGATACTAAGTTTGAACTATACTAATTGGGCAGACAGTACTACTGAAACTTGGGCATACTGTACAATGGCATACTCGGTTTTTCTGGGATATCCACACCGAATTTCCCCAATTTGTGATTTGGATGTACCAATTTTTGGACTCTGTAAAATACTGTTTAGATGGTATATTTGTGCAGTTTTTCATGTTTGCCTACATAAGTAAGAAAAATATCGCCAATAGAATATAATACTTTAACATTCAGTGCTTCATGTGAACCTGGTACCCATAAAGAGTTTTTTGTATTGTAAATGGATTTCTGATACAATGATCTTGTCCATTTTTCTTGACTTTTTTGTGGGAGATCTTGTGGTGGAACTGTCTCCAAGGCGTTTTGCAATAGTGTTATGTGTGTCAGCGGTGTCAATATCATGTTACGATCCAACAGATTGCAATCAATGTGCATGGCTGTAGTCCAAGGATTACACCAAATGGAATGCCATTTCTAACTTCCTTGTAACAGATCCACCAGTTTTGTTCCTCAAGGAACTGTCCTTTTTTAGGGAACGCAAGGCAAAATTGCAACAAGGTGGTCCAAATCATTATCTACATTGAAAAAGAGTCACTTGTCTCCCAATATATTTAGCTTAGCAGATACCACCTGCAGAGCTATTGTGATGCTTCTTGAACATGCTGTGCTGGATTTTAATTAAACTTTGGCAGAGAACATAAAGGAGCTATTGGGGGAAGATGAGATCAAAGGTCATTCAGGGGTCATTCCATGTCATTGTGCAAGTGCTTGTCAGTACATAAAATGGATGAGCAGTTGCCAAGTTGCTTGGAACAATTCTCTAAGGTGGGGTCCTATGGAGTATTCACTGTTCAGGGAGATGTCCAAGTTTATCTCTAGGGCACTTGAGATCATTGTTTAAATACTTTGTCTATAGAGATGGGTATGAACTAGGAGCACAAAATGAGCCTGGTTGGATGAGATAAACTTGCCTAGAGGTCACTGTTGAAATGTGTATTTGGTAAATGTTCAACCTGACTAATCAATTGTGTAGGCAAAGTAAAAAGGTCAAAGGTCATTAAGAGGTCAAGTGATTTTGGACATTAAAGGTAAAGTGCTGCTGAGCTGCTGCACAATCGGTGCTCTTTTGCCAATATTGGGGAAAACATTGGATAATCTAGTACTTTACTGTATTATTGTTATAATTGTTATTGCCCTACTGTTAAACAAGTGCGTGTACTATTTTAGGCTAGAGAAATTTAATAGGTGCCCACGACCAAATGCAGCAATATGCTATGAAAGGGTCATAGATTTTAACATTAAGACACCGACTGAAAAATGATAGAAACATGCATAAATTGGGAGCAGAGTTTTGTACAAGTGTTGGGCAAATAATTCGCACCATTTTCATGGGATCTGTTCATTCTTTTGGCTTCATGATTAGTGTAGAACCGATCATATCGGAAGATTCTGAACCGGGCCGATTTTAAGCTTTTTGGATCTGGATCGGAATCGGCAAAAATTGTCCTCCCTACCGATCTCATGAACCGATCCCAACCAGTTACTACAAAGCCTAGAAAAAACGGCAAAACCTCATTTCAAACTCGCCTTATCTACCAAATGAAGACCTTAGTCTTAGGCCTATGTTTTCGATTGAATTTACTCATTCTAGCATTGGAACTAACCAGAGTCATCAGACAAACATTCACAACAGGGTAACTACAAATATGAAGTGTCATGTGGGTTTTGTATTTGCAATGTTTTAGTTGACATGAATTCACATGTCAACAATACCAGGGAATTTCCCGTAAATTCTTGATGAGATGAAACAACGTTCCCTATTGGCTGAAGTATTTTTTATTAAAAATTTAATGCAAGTTTGTTGAATAAATTTTGAGACAAAACTTTTCAACACAAGTCATAACAACATATCATAGTTTTTATCATAAATTTATAAAGGGGTATGTGATGTTTCATTGTTACTTTTATCCAATTTGGTGAAATATTCTAGAATATTTCTAGAAATTCACTAGCTCTCCAACCATCATACATTGCACGAACCCGGAAATCACCTAATCAAATATGCCTGCCCGGCTGGGTTAATCGCTGTCGGCAGCTGACTGCAGAAATGATGCGATAGGGAGGGGTATCACGGAGCTCAGAAAATCTGGAAAATAGTTTTTTCCACGTTTCTGTGTAAAACTGGTCGCATTTCAAGTAGATTGTAGTTTGATCATTATAGCGTTAGTAATAAAGTACATCAAATTTCAGAGAGCAAATTTTAGTGTACAGAATACCACTGTGCAAATCTCATGGGGTACTGACATCGCCAGGGAATCGGTATCAGAGTCGGCGCATCAAACCTAAACATGATCGGAGATCGGCCGATTCAGAAGCAGTGTGGATCGGTTCTACACTATTCATGATGACCTTGATCAGTTATCACTCTATACCTATTGAAATATTGTCCATAGATAAGGCAAACGATACATTATATTGATCTTTGGAATCTTGCAAAACCATGGTGTACAAATTGGCTAAATTTGATCTTTGAAATTTGACCCCTATATAATTGTTTCCACAATCCCTTTTTTAGTTACCAGGTTTCTACCATTGGCAACTTAAAATGCATTGTAATGTGACTGTTTGTCTTGTTACAATTAGTCGTGGGTTAAGCCTAAATTTGTGTTAATATGCCCAGCCTTGTTAGCTTTACTATTTTATTAACTAGCACTAGATCCAGTGCCAGATATGAATTCCCATTTGTCCAAGTTCCACAGTGCACTATAAATTAAAATAGTATACACGAAAATATGCATTGCATTTGTGTACCATAAATGTCAATCAACTAGTATGTGATGATACATGAGTCTGTGCGTATTATGTTCAGGGTTGTTCCTCGTGGAAATGAGAAATGGGATTTCATAGTAGATGTCACCCAATCATTCCAAAGTAGAAGTTTGTAATCCCCAAATTGTAGATTCTAGAAATGTGGATAATCAACAACCATGGTTTGCTTGAAACAGTTTGCTGTGCACTGAAACCGGGGAAATGCAAAGCTCACCTCAATTTTTGTTGCAAATGAGGGGATCAATTCTGAGTAGTACAGTGTACCTCAAAATAGTAAAGCAGTATCGGTCTTAATGTGTAGCCATTCCATCTGCATTGGAAGGGAGTCAGGCTTGTCAGTCTTGTGCATCGCCTAGCCAGTCCTTCATCGAATGTGTTTATGATGCGACAGTGGAAATTAAATTTAAGAATCAACATTTGTGGAAATCGATCAGAGGTCCGTTTGCATAAGGACCTTATGAAACGTCGCTGTTGAAAAAAGTTACACATAATCATTTAACCCCCACTTTCGTTAGATTAGTCATGGGGAGTGGTTTAGGGGACTTAAGGCAAAGGTATTAAGGGTCATGTTAGGTCATTGTTGACAAATGCAAACATTTCCGAAGTTGGAATTGCCAGTGAGGCCAAGAGTCATGTCATAGGCAGGCTCATTTTGATTGGCACTTGGCTCATTCTATGTCGCATTCATCTTTCAGTCACTCTGGCTTTATTAGTTCTGCGATTTACACAATTCAATCATCTAGTGGGCCCTCTAAAAGGCTTGGCTTTCCTACTAGTTTCAAAGGGTCAGTGCCCATTAAACTGTTTTTTCAAGGTTTTAAAGGCATTCATAGCAAGTCTAGAAAGTTTTGAATCCTTTTTACTGGTGTATTTAGTTTTAACTTGAAAATTTACAAATGCCATCAGGCACAAGCAGGCTGAACAGCTAGTAGAGTCTTTGATAAAATTACAGGATTAATACCCAAGTTGATTATCCCATCTGTAGAATCTATCCTTGGGATCTCTTGTATTCAAAAATTTTGTATTAAAAAACAAGGATATATTGATGTTTTGTATGTATTTAAATGGCACATTTAATATGCCACATTTACTATGCCACTATTTATATGCCACTATTTAATATGCCACTTGCAACTGATTTCAAACCATTAATGTTTTTATTTAATGCTATTGGATAAATCTCAAATTTTCAAAATTTGGTAGTAGCATGTTTTGTGGTACCATTTAATTAATGTGAATAGATACCTTCTCTGCAGTAGAACGCTCTTGTAAGCCGTAGCAACATGTGCATGATTTTCAGTTCAGTTGCCCGTGCACATAGTGAAATGCATTTCCATTGCCCTCGCCCACTGGCCAGCTATTGCTTATCATTTTCAGCGCATTTTGCATTTTTCCCATTTTTGTTCGTTTGAGTTTAGCTAATCTAGTTTTGATATAACATGGTTGTGCCACAACCATGAAAGCTTGCTCACACATGAGTCATTGGGTCAGTGATGCTGAACAGAAAGTAGATGTTTCATATAGAAGTCCCATGGATTACAAATGAGGTATGCCATTCATTCCCTCAAGCACTACTGCACAACGCCATACAGTGCCAGATGGAAATCAAGGTAATTCCTTCACTACTGGCATCCATGGGATTTCTAATATGAAAAAAATCATCTACCAAAACACAAAATGAACATTGTCAAACCTTTGTGGGTTTGGTCATAGGGCCTATATTGGCAATTTTAAATCCACAATCCAGGCCATCGGATTAGTTTTGTTTTCCGACATCATAAAGAAAAGTCAATAACATTACCCGTTTTGAAGATTGGAAAATGTGTTGCCCTCCATTGCAAAAAAACATTAAACTCCTGAAAAATAGAGTCTGGCACCCTCACTCATGCATAACCGATAACAAAGGGTTATTTCCCGTAGTATATTCCTCACTCAGATCAATTTAATACCGACCTCAAAGTACTTGTGCTATTCAAAGTGTGACCCATTTACTTTATGCATCCATATCCAACATGAATGTCATTCTTTAGATTTAGAAAGTCGCCATAAATGGAATGGATTGCCATTCCCGGCAAGATGGACGCTAATCCGAAAGGGGAACCTCTATTCACCCATAAAATTTTTTATTTTGATAGAATGAATTTGCCAAACTAGTACACATACATTTTGTAGTATACTTGGATTAATAGGCTATACACACACAGAGTCCTGGACATCCTCCGCATGCTGATCCACAAAAAGTAATACCCAGGATGTTCATGCACACCATTGATTTATTAAGTTAAATACTCAATTGCGCATGGAATATGGTAGAATACCCTGCTTCCTGGGTCAACCATGTCTTCTTCCTAGTCCGTTAAATTCAAAACTCATCACCTTACCCTTACTAATTTCTCATAACTAACAAACTTACTAGTCTTAACCTATTTCGTTCATTATGACATCAAAACTTTGCATCCCCTAACCACCGATGCCCTCTAACATCGCCCTACATCTTCCATTCTTTTTACTAATGACACCAGGCCCGCTAGTTGCCAGTTTTGCAGGGATTTATGATTGTCCCATGCTAAAATATTTTGACTGGAAATTGCACAGTTTGTGTATCTCGCACCAGGTGTCCTATGATTCGGCATAGCTGAGCCTCGTTCCCTCTCAGTATTTCACTACGGCACATCCAAGGATGACGGGGGGGGGGAGGGGGGTGAGAGGAGCTACTTCACGTTATGAACAGAACTTTGACCTCCGCCCTGGGGCCATTGTCCCCCCCCCCCCCCCCCCCCCCCAAAGGAAGTATTCAGAAAGTATTTCTTATTTTGTTCTTTGTTCTTTTTTAGTTTGTTTCGTGTCATAATTTGAACTTGAACGTTAGTGCGTTATGTTTGGGTAGCTGCTCCGCTGTCAGTCAGTGTTTTCCACTATGGTGACTTCAAGAAGTCTGAGAGAGAACTGCTTGAAATTGTTAACAAAAAACTTTGCCCTCAGACCAGGAGCTATCGTTAAGGTGAGTTATTAGATTGTTACTGGGTTGGTATGATAAATCTTTGAAGGTGTTTTAAATGGCTACGAAGATTTACAAATTATCATATGGTTTCGTCTATTGTGTCCTTAATAGACATTTTGCTTGCGCACCAGTGTTGTTGCAGACCACGGCGATTAGCTTGAATGACCATTGGATTCTACTGTCAGCCTGGAAAAGTGGCGGGAACGGGAACCTGGTTCCTGGAAATTTTATATTTGGAGGGAAATTTTGTCATAGAAATAAGAATTGAAGGGAAATTTTTGTTCCCTGTGGGAACTTTGGCATTTTTCAAGCCCTGTCCACTGTCTAGCCGCCTGCATTTTTATGCCCCGTGCTTTGGATCCCCTTGGCTTGAAAAGCAGAGGGGGTATTGCGAGGGCGCGACTGTCCGATGTGTATGATGTGTTCCAGTTTGGTTAGGTTGTTTTTCTCGCCTCCTTCGAAAAGTGTGTCCGGATTTAAACCAAGACTGGGGTAAGGTGCAATAGGGTTCCTCATTGGGAGGATGGCAAAGGTGGCAATCCTGAGGTCACATTTCAGGCTGCCATCTTGCCAGGGAGACGACTCAATGGTTTCTAATCCACCACAAAGGGGTAAACCTGTACTTCATCAGAACACTGACCGATTTTCATGAAACTTGGTATGTAGGTGATAGTGGACACTACGAGTTACGTAAAGTCGTACGTACACGGAGGTATTTAAGAGATATCAAAACTGCATTGACGGTAGCGTATCTGTACCAGGATAGAATGATTGGAATGTAGACCATTGTGCCCAATTCACAAGGTTTGAATGAATGCATGCTGCCAACCATCAATTTTATCCAGAATTATCTGAAAGCAAAAAAATGTATCCCAATTTCCAGGCTTCGAATGAAAGAAATTGATCAGTAAGACAACTGGCTATAGATTCTGTATTCTCTGGTTGCAAAATATAGGTGGGAGTTATTGCTTGTTTAACAAGTCTTACAATTTGTGGAGTGCCACATTTTGCAGGGTATTTGTATTTCATTCTGGAAATAGTGTAACGAGGGGAAGTGATAACTGAGACTAGATCTTAGTGCTTTTACAAACTGACACCGAGCTGATAGCGGAATTGACTTGGAAAACAAATCCAAAACAAGGCGAACTTGTATTTACGCGATGCGTAAAAATGTCCGCCGAATACGCTATCACTAAGTGATGACTAGAACTGGACCAGTCCACCCCCTTAATTCTGGCCACACTAAGCTCACAAAAAAGAATTGGCTAAGAAAATAATTAACTTTTTGGTGAAGAACTCGTGAAATCTTAAATTCATCGTGCAAAAATCCCTAAAAATCATTAAATTTAGTAAAACATATAATAATGTTATTCAATTGGCAACCCACATTTTTGAAAAAATAATGTGACCAATTTTAAATTGGGACCAATACCGAGGTCTAGAAAGGGGAAAATACGAATTTACATATTTCCACATTTTCCAGCAAGGTAAACAGGCTGGCAACCCAAAAGATGAACATGTGTAACAACCAAAACTAAAAAGAATACTTTCAATCCGGAAAAACATGGGTACTACGTATGTTAATACCTTTGTTGTAGTATATTCCCCCCACCTCGCAATTATGCTTGATATTTGCATATTAATAGTATTTGACTATTTAATTTGCCCGAATAGCCCAAAATCTAATCAGGTCGCGAACTATCAACCCACTTCCTTCCACAAGTAAATCACTATAAGCCAGTACAGAACTCCGAAAACTTGTACATACAAGCCTGCGGGGAAAAATTTCATAAATTATGCCAATTAGAAATTAGCTTATTTACACCCAAAATCTACTAATAGGTCTTGAGAAACTCATCAACCTCTGCTTCTTCCACCAAAGTTACATTCATCTAGCCCTCACGGAACTCCAGAAATCCTACCACATATGGTCTACTATGTTGACATTTTCTGTGCAATATGACCTTTTGTGGGACTTGACCTTTCCCCCTACCCTCTGACAGATGCAGGGGAGGACCCTGATGGGGGAATGAATTACAATGTTAGTAGGGGTTCCCCTCCTACAATACACCCCAGTTTGGCTACTCTACATCCAGAAAAAAAGATATGCCCAAATGTTCAGGGTATTAACATTTTTACACGGACATACATACGGACATACTACGGACATACGGACGGACACGCCCATTTTTATAGTCCCCCTCCCGAACTTCGTTCGGCGGGAACAATAATTGGGGTTTGGGATTCCGATTTCATAATCTGTGATAGGTCCAATTGCTACAGAAAGTTTGGCACAGATGACCTTTGGGAACCTTCATGAGGTCGAAGGTCACATACCATAGTCGGTCTTTTGAAAATGGGCTGAAAAATTCAAATTTGCCTCAATTGAAAAGTCCAATGCTAAAGAAATTGGGTCATGCATTCCCTTGGGAATCATATGATAAAGTCAAGGGTCACATACAAAGGCAAAAGGTCATGAGATTAAGTTATACAATGGGCCAAAAACATCAAATTGGCTTATTTCGAGCGAGAAGTAAGCCCAATTGCAAAAAACTTGGGCTATACATGCAACATGGAAACCTTCATATAAGGTCAGGGTTACTTGTCAAAGGTCAGAGGAAAAGTTATAAAATATGAGTGAAGAAAACAGTCAAAGCGCAGGTCACACAAATACTGCTCATTTTTTCAGCAACTCAACTGACTTCGAATGACCGCTATGAAAGTGTAAAATAGATTTGGTCAAGGTACATTTTTGTTGGATTTAGTGTTATTACCATCTTTGAAATTGTTTGAAATAGGAGTAATCAGATTTGTCTAAACTAGCATGCTAAAATCGGTAATGGTTGATATTAAATGTAAAATTGGCATTTTTCAAATAATTAAAATACAGATTTTAGATGCAAAGTCGGGCTAAAAACCTGCAACAAGGCGAACTCGTATTTACGCGATGCGTAAAATATGTCCCCGCCGAATGTCGCGATCACTAACATGCAAAAATGCAACTGCAATGTATGAAGTGTACAATACGAATCCCAAAAATGGTTACCTTTGGTAAAATGACTCAAGAAATCTTAAAATTAATCTGGCAAAAATCCCTTAAAATTCACTAAATTTAGTAAAAATATGATAAATTATTCAATTTGGCAACACTATTTTTGAAAAAATCATGTAACCACATTTTAAATTTGGGCCCTGTACGGGGTCTGGAAAGGGCGAAACACTGAATTTTACGTATTTTCACATTTTCCAAGAAATGTAAACAGGCTGGCAACCCAAAAGACTGATCCATGTACTGCAACCAGAACCACAGAACTAAAAAAAACCTTTCAATGAAAACATGGCTACTGCATATATGTTAATACCTTTGTTGTGATATACTTTGCCTACACTGATATTTGCATATTAATTAGCTCATTTGCATATTTAATTTGCCCGAAATATGCCCAAAATCTAATCCGGTCAAGAACTCCTCAGTCCGCTTCCTTCCAAGTTATATCATTATACGCCTTACAGAACTCCAGAAAACTTGTACACAAGCCTTGCGGGAAAATTTTCATAAATTATGCAAATTAGATACTGAATTAGCATATTTTATACCCAAAATCTAATCAGGTCGAGACCTCATCAACCCGCTTCTTTCCACCAAGTTATATCATCGGAGCCCATACAGAACTCCAGATAAATCATACACAATATGGCCAAATGTTGACATTTTCTGTGCAATATTGACCTTCTCATGACCTTTTTCCCCTACCCCCTGACAGACCCAGGGGAAGACCCTGGGGGAATGAATTGCATGGTGAGTAGGGGATTTTGGCTACTCTAGCTCATCCAGAAAAAAAGATATGCCCAAATGTTCCAGGGTTAACATTTTATCACAGACATACAGGTCCAGGGTTAACATTTTATCACGGACATACATACGGACGGAGCCCATTTTATAGTCCCCTCCCGAACTTCGTTCGGCGGGGACAATTAATGCTATTGGAAACGGACGGCTCCAATTTTCGAAGGTTACAGCATTTTCTTCCATAATCCATCAAAATTAAATTACAGGAACATACGAAACGGTCAAGTCCATGAAAATAACACAAAAATATAATTCAAATGTTTAGGCCCAATTTCTGTGCGATTGCTATGGTATCAATCAATATTGCCATTATTATAGGCAAGGCCGTGGAATCAACTTGCGTGCAATTCCCAGCTCTTCCTTCAGCGGGTGAAATGAACACGTCGGATTGACTAGTGGTATATGGAAATACAA
>JAMKCH010043699.1:0-16721 GCA_023653785.1 Ophioderma brevispina | reverse complement strand
TTCGAGCCAGAGTGTCTCGCCTCGAGGCGTTTATCCAAGAACTGCAACGCCGATGGTCACTCATGTGCCCACACTGTTTGCCGACGGGAGTCAGTTGCCTGATTTTATCCCTAAAGTCCCTGGCTTCTCATAATTGTTTTTATTAATTTTTGACATGCTCTTGCTATAGAAAAGTCCTAAAAAAAATCTTTTATGAAGAAATGTTTCTTTTGGGGTCCAAACTTGCATGTTTTTGTAAACAAGCATGATACTTTTGCGCATAATTAGCGAGCCAGTTACGCAATATGCAAGCGGATTAAAATTGTTCGCGCTTGTTTATTTGGGTATAAGCATAGAGATGAGAAGATGAGATGGCTTAGATTTTGAAATCCGATTACAAGATTACTCTCATTCACCACCTCAACTTCAGTGCCGCTCGATTTGGACCTTTGAATATTGTTCACCGACTCAACTTGGCCATTTAGGAAAGTTTCAGAACGGAAGTAATTACACACTGCTATCTATACTAAACAGTTTATTAAACCCTAACCGCGGCCCAGATGCAATGCGGTGCAACGAAAACGTTGTACCGGTTGGAAAGTGATTGTCTCGTTGCATCTCTGCCTCAATACTATTTTTTGTCGCGCAAATTACTCTCATTGCACCTCCTTGCATCTGGGCCGTCTTACGAGAATTATGCGAGTGCTCGTTGCATCCGGGCCCGTCTTTTACGGAAAATGACGCAATGCTCCTCGTTGCATCTGGCGCGTCTTCCCGGAAAATGACGCGATGTTCCTCGTTGCACCTGGGACGCATTCCGGAAAATGATGCGATGCTCTTCATTGCATTTCGGACGGTTTTGGCCCGCAGAAGGCGCAATGCTTTCATCAGGCGGGCGGGTGATAAACACTGTGTACCATGCCCATATACGATTTCGATATCGATGGGGATAGCGTCACCATTTTCGATAAGCTACTTGTTAATTATGATAAACGCTTCAGACGTAAACCGGAGCATGCCGTAGCGTAATGCGCCACGCTGCCCCGCACGACATGACGTAGCGTAAGCGCCACGCACGACTGGCCGAACTATATGCTACAAATTTCATGGAAATCACATGGCATTGTGCAGTAGCATCATGATTATTTATTTATTTAGGATCCCCTGTTCTCATAGCATTCGCACGCGATGTTCCTCGTTGCATCTGGGACGTCTTCCAGAAAATGTCCCGATGTTCTCGTTGCATCTGTGCGTCTTCCGGAAAATACGCGATGTTCCTCGTTGCCCTGGGCCGTCTTCCGGGAAAAATTATGCGATGTTCGTCGTTGCAACTGGCCGTTAACCAACTTTACGCTACTTTTCCTTTGCCGGGAAAAACGGCCGAGATGCAATGAAACGCAAAATTTGTTTCTCGTTTCATCTGGGCCATTAACAAATAAAAATAGATTGCAACCCGTTGCATTTGGGCAGTTGGTCGGCAAAACGACCCGGTCCGGGTTGGGTTAATATTCCAGCAAAAGTTCTCTGCTGGTTATGAACTCACGTTTTTCTACCGATAATTATTTTATTTTATTCCTTTGGCGAAATAATTGAGGAAACAGTGACTTTTTAATGAAAGAAAAAACAAAATTAGCACCTTGATTTAAGAAATAAGGGTTTCCAGTGTCATTATGGGTGAATAATGGTCGAGGTCAGAAAACTAAAAATGGGCGAGCGCAGCCGAGCCAATTATTTGAAAGTTTTCTGGCCTGTTTGGGAGGATACATTATGAGGCCCATACATGACCATGCAACCCTTTATTTCTATTACTGAAAACAGCTCATGTAATAAGAAAACGCCATTGGCAACCCATTATGCAAGAATAATGAGCAGTAAGCTGACCATCAGAATGCTGAATTTTCAATGGACTGGGCAGCAGAGGTAATAGAATTAATGTTTTGAGGCAATAAAGGATGTTGTTATTTTAGCCTAATTTAAAACATATATCCGGTTAGTTTCCTGTGAAAATAAAATCTGATGAATATGCATTTTGAATACAATCAACCTACCTGTTTTGTGTCCGAAAGGTCCAAAGAGCCAAAATGCTTTGAAAATTTGGGGTAAAAGCTGTTGTAAGTACGTTTAGAGTACGGTTCCTGTAATGTGGTCTCGACCAAAGTGTATAGACTTTGTGTAACCATGCAGTTTGACAAAATTGGGTAATTGGAATAGTTCTGGGATTTAATGACAGGGTGTGTGTAATGTTCTAAGGCAAGAGGCGCACAGGGGTAGAATTTCTCGCTGTGGGCGAGGAATCAGTCTTGATTCCCCAATACAAATTTTGCGGGAATCAGCTAATTCGCTACTGTGTTACGGTTCTCAAGTTTCGCGAATCAACACTGATGCACGCAAGTAATTTTAAGAGAATCTTTGCGAGAATCGATTCTCGGATTCTCGCCGACATTCAGACTCGCCCAACATAGTGTGCATCGGCCGCTTTAGAAAGCGTGGTTTGGGTTTGAAAAATCACCAAATCCTCAAAAAGCGTGTGTTGGGGAGAGTTGAAACTAAAAATGTGTTTTGTATTTAAAAAAAGCGAAATACAATGTTTGTTTTGAAAAAAATAAAAAGTGTGTAATTCGCATCTGTACCTAACTGAAAAGCTCTGAAACCCAATAAATCAGCCGACCTCCACTCATTTTTTTCCCGTATTTCTTTGCGAACTCGGTAACAGTTGTGCGTATTTTGTGTACTAAATCTGTACTATCACTAGTCGATGTCAATTATCAAATGAAAGAAGAAAAATAATTATTTTTTGTAGTTATGGTTAATTATCTTTGCGTATAATTCTCAAGATAATATAAATTAGATGGATTTTGAATACCAAGACAGCTCTTGAGATTCGAAGCAATTTCAATCGACAGGTGAAAATAATTCCCAGCTTTCAGTGGGGCAATTCGTTTCCAACATGGCGCAGTAAGTAACAAGGAGAAAGGTGGGATTTGCCGACTGGTATCCCGATTACCGATACCTTAGCGCTATAGGAATTTCGGGAGAACCTTAAAACCATTTTAGCGTGTGTTAAGTATTAATGGGGGTTGGTTCATTTGCTAATGGTGCCTTTCAACTTTAATTTTGTGTTTTTGGTAGCAAAGATAAAGCGATTATTATACTCCGGGGCCGAATTCGCTTGTCAAGGGGTGCGAATTGGGAACATTTTGAGGTTAACTGTATTGATTATTGATTTCATAAACGAGGCGTTTCTAGTAATGAAACAAATATTATGCAGATAACATGGCTGTGTGCAGTACGCATCCATTATTATTTATTATTAGGAATCCTGTTCTCATTGCATTCGCACGCGATGTTCCTCGTTGCATTTCGGGAGTTTTCCAGGGAAAATGGCCCGATTGTTCCCGTTGAATCTGGACCGTCTTCCGGGAAAATTACGCGATGTTCCTCGTTGCATCTGGGCGTTCTTTCCGGTAAAAATGCGATGTTCTTCGTTGCATCTGGGCCGTTAAAACTTTACGCTGCTACTTATTCTGATGCCGGAAAAAAAAAAAACGGCCGAGATGCACTAATGAAAACGCAAAAATTTGTTCTGTTGCATCTGGGCCATTTTTTTAAAAAAAAAATAGATTGCAACTCGTGCATTTGGCGTGGTCGGCCCCAACCGCCAAAACGACCCGGTCCGGGTTTAGGGTTATATCCAGCTAAATTCTAGGCTGGTAATGAACTCCACGGGTGTCTGACCGATAATTATTTATTTATTCATTGCCGAAATAATTGAGGGAAACAGTGACTTTTAATGAAAGAAAACAACAAAAATTTAGCCCTGATTTAAGAAATAAAGGGTTTCCAGGTCATTATGGGTGAATTAATGTGTCCGAGGTCAAAAACTTAAATAATGGGAAGGGCAGCCGAGCCATTATTTGAAGTTTTCTGGCGAGGATACATTATGAGCCCATACAGACACTGCAAACCCTTTATTTCTATTCTATAACCTGAAACAGATTTCATTTAATAAGTGAAAACGCATGGGCAACCATTATTGCCAGAAAAGTGAGCAGGTAGCGGACCAATCAGAACGCTGCATTTTCAATAAATGGGGCAGCAGCAGAGGTAATAGAATTAATGTTTTTGAGGGTCAATAAGGATGTGGTGTTATTTTCGCCTTAATTTAACATATATACGGTTAGCCTGTGAAATAATATGATAAAATGCATTGTGAATACAACTCAACCATACATGTGTGTGTTCGAAAGTGTCCAAAAGAAGCCAAAATGCTTTGAAACATTTGGGGTCAAAGTTGTCGGTATGTTAAGTACGTGAGTACGTTTCGCTTACTGGTCACAGCCGCCAAAGTGTATAGACGTTTGTGTAAATGCCAGTTACAACTGGGTTTAATTGGAATAGTTCGGGGATGTAAGACATGGTGATGAATGTTTATAGCAAGAGGCGCAACAGGTTGTAGAATTTCGTCGCTGTGTGCGAGAATTCAGTCTTGATTCCCTACAAAAAATTTTTGCGGGAGAATCAGCATTCGTACTGTGTTAAGTTCTCAAGTTTACGAGAATCAACACGATTCACGCAAGTATTTTACGAGATCTTTGCGAGGAATCGATTCTCGGATTTCGCCGAAATTCTAGGCCCTGCGCAACATAGAGTGCATCGGACGCTTTAGAATCGTGGGTTTGAAAAATCACCAAATTAAAAAGGTGATTGGGTTTGGGAGAGTTTGAGAGAGTTGAAACTCAAATGCGTTGTGATTCTTAAAAAGCGTTTGCAAAAAAATACGAAGGTGTTAATTCGCATCCTGTGACCTCGCTGTGAAAAGCTCTGAAACCAATGAAATCAGCCGACCTCCACTCATTTTTTTCCCGTATTTCTTTGCGAACTGGAACAGTTTTGCGTATTTTTTTTTAATAAATCTGTACTATACACATCTTTCATTTCATATCAAATTCGAAGAAAAATAAATATTTTTTTAGTTTAGGTCTAATTACTTTGCGTAGATTCTCAAGATAATAACTAAATTAAATGTGATTTTGAATACCAAGCACAGCCTTGAGATTTTCGCACAATTCATCGACAGTGTGAAATAATTCCACTTTCCAGTGGGGCAATTCGTTTCCAACATGGCCCCCGTAACACGGAGACAGTGGGATGCCGACTGGTATCACGATTACGTACCGTAGCGCTATAGGAATTTCGGGAGAAAATACAAACCTTTTATTTTAGCGTGTGTTCAGTAATAATGGGGTTGTTCATGTGGCTCAAGGGTGCCTTTCAACAAACTTTAATTTTGTGTTTTTTCGTAGCCACGATAAAGCGATTATTATACTTCCGGTTGCGAACTCGCTTCGTCAAGGGTGCCGAATTGGGTACAATTTTGATGTTAAATGTATTTGAATTATTGAATTTCATTGTAAACCGGAGTGCGTTTCTAGTAAGAACAAATATAATTCAGAATGAAAGCGAATCTCAAACCCTGATACTGCTAGAGCTAACTTTTATTTTTTTTTTTTTTAAAAATGTTTCAGTTTTTTAATTTTTGTATATTTTCATGCAAATGTTTAATGCATATGGTGGGCATGTCATGAATGAGAAAGGACTGAGTCTAGGCATTGGACACCCAAAGCCTCTGAAAAAAAATCCAAAAGCTAAGAAAAAACCCACATGGAGATCATAATATAGTAGTGTAATCGTTGAGTAATAGGACTACTGTGCCCAACAATATTTACGCAGCAATTGACTTTCCATTTTTATGATCATTCATAATCAGAATTAGTGTAGGTACGATACTGATCGCGGTTCGCTCGTTTCCCTTGCAAAAGCAAAAAGGCCTTAGGGTTGTATTAACTTCACGGTAGAGAAGGTGTTTTTATATAAAGGGTGGTTTAAAAAAAACAGGCCTACAAAAAATTTCAGTCTTCTGGGACCTTTAAATGTAATGTGACAAAATGTTTCTTGTCAAATAATGTGCCGAAGCGCACATAAAAACGGCGCTAGCGCGAAGTCCTTACGACCGGGTCCATGGTCCCCGCTTAAGGGCCCCTTGTAAGCCAAGGGTAATTTTGATGCTCTCTGGTGGCCATCATCTGAGCCTGTTTTGAACCTTTTTTGTGTAAATTTTAAGCCATCATTTCACAAAATATAAAAATATTTTCTATAATATGCCATGAGTTCAATGCTGTTATTAAAATTCAGTTGGAACTTAGACTACAAAAGACATACATAACATAATGTAAAGCATTCAGTCAATTTAATTCAATAATTGTACATATCAGACTGAAGTTATAACATTTTAAGTGTAATTTTATTGTACAATGCCAATATTATTTTTCTTTACTTAAAAAAATTGTCAACTACAAGTCTGTTCTTTCTGTTTTTTTTTTTAATTAGAAGAAAATCATTGTCCCCAAAATATCTTGTTAAAAAATCAACATGTACTTTATTTCTCCAGCTCCCCCCCCCCTCCCATAAAATAAAATAAAAACTACTAACATTTACACTCCCCTCCCCCTCCCAACACAAACCAGTTCTAAGCCACCAGATGCAGCCCCAGATGCTTTTCATAAAATCGCCCTAGATCATCAGTGGAATAGTTTCAAGGCTGAACCACAGCCCTGGGAGGTGAACCTCAGGTCATTGGGTATTATTCTTTTGTTAGTTTGGCAGGCTCCACATTATTGATCAAGGCTCCATGTAACTCTTGCGTGCTACATTTCACCCAGGGAGGTAGCGATTTCATGGCATCGTTTTACTTTTTAAAATATAAACCGATGCACATAAACATGTTTAAGATAAGAATTTGGATAAATTAATTGCTCAATATTGTGTGTTTTTAATATTTTTAAAACAAATTGGATGTTTGTAATTATCATTTTGAATGGAAAACTTTGATGATTTCCAAGCTGAAACTCACTTCAAGGGTTAATGATGACAATAATAAGCTACGGGTTCGCGACTGGACCGGCCAAGAAGGAACTGGTGAAGTCAATATAGTAGGCCTAAATAATGTTTGGCATTGTCGGAAATAATTATCAATGTTCTGCTTTAATACACTTTTTTTTTTTGTTGAAATGATCGCGCGGAGGGATAATGATATCCCTGCATTTCTGTTTCTACTTTTGAAATGAAAAAGGCCAACTTGTTCAACCATGCTGCCGAAGTCGGCAGTTCCAAAAGGTTTAAACATCGGGATAGCGGACGGGCTGATCTGAGGGTGATTATCACTTTTATTTGTTAAGTTGCTGCATGTCATAGAAAAGGAAACAAATTGTAATAATAATACTGAAGACTGAATGTTTTTCCCGTGTTTTCTTAAACCACACTTCTACAATTTGATCGATTTGCCGACCCTTTTCCGCAAATTAGCCCCTTGTACTCTTGGGTTTTGAGGACTATCTTTTTCAAAATGCTTCAGCATGCGGACCGCTTCCCATACTGACTTTTGATCATAACACCTAATCATTTTCTGGGAAATCCCTTGTGCACAGACACTTTCATTTGAACTATAATATTTAGTTTGAAGCCTTAGTTTTTTTCTCAATCTTTTCTCCGAGGCTTTTTTTAGGCTTAATATTTTCTGCGTCTGTGAAAAGTTTTTTCTGGGACCGGCGGTCCCGTGGATTTGTATGCCTGTTTTAATAAACACCACTGCACATTATGCGCAAGATCTTATGATCGAATCAATCGGATTTAGGCAATTTAAGAGAATAGCGGATTAACAGTTTTTATCTTTTGAGTAACCGTTTAACCATCTTCCTTCTTTTTCTCATACTTCTCTGGGTATAAGTTAGTTGGTATAAGAGGAATCGTAAGAATCAAAAATAGTCTTGGGCCACCACCCTATGAAGTTGGCAGCCTCAACGGAATAAACTACAGCGTGTTGAAGGATGTTGGGTGGCAGAAACCTGAATTCATTGCCGAGAATCATCTCCTCACTGTGTATTTATGGAAATACAGGCCTCTAATTTGGAATTTATTTTAAAGGTGCATTTCGTGAATTCCGCACCTTCTGTTTTATTCATGGTTCACTAGATACCTTGAAGAATAAAGCTCATTCACAACTTTTTTGAGCTGATCCCCGATTTGCGGTTTTGTGTTATGATCCAATGCTGTTTTCCAATGGTCCCATAGGCCACTGTGGCTGTAATTTGGTCCGTTTACGACAGAAAATACAAAATTGCGAATTTCTTACACACACACCGAATTTGCACATAAATTGGCATCACACATGGATTACTAACCCGCTACTAATGTAACAGTTCAGATGAATGAAAATCTCAACTTATTTGGAAAGAATTTTAGTATTCTGCCACCACCCGATGATTCCGGCAAGCCTGCAACGGAATAAACTGCATGTGGAAGGATGGTGGGTGGCAGAATACTGAATTGAATCATCCCAACTTTTTTAAGGCCAAGTCCGGGGGGACAAGGCTTGGTGGATCAAGAAATGCACCTTTAATGGCATTTTTGGAATCTCTGTTCGGCCCGCCACACAAAAACTATAAGGGCTACCGACCTGACTATAGCCTAGTTTACAACTTTCCATCAAAATATAAAGCAGAAAATCTGAGACTGCAGTGAGAGGTCATGCGGGAAACTTTCTGAAATTGTAAATTGACATGAAGACATCTAGAAATCGTGATATTATTAGGTCAATCGGGGGGGGGGGGGGACGAGGCTGTGGATCACGGAATGCCACTTTAATACTTAACTGTACCTCGTACAATTTTTCAAACCTTAAAAAGGAAACTCGTAATTAATTGTGGAGGGCTAATCATAATGTGCAAACCTGTGCACTGACTGTGTGCAGCGGTGAATTCGGAAGTTACTCACACCCACGAACTACTTGATCTGCTTTGAAATTGTAACGTTCATTAATAACAAACAATCATATTGGTACACATTGTAATCATGCTTTTTTGTACAACTTAATTAATAATTAAAACAAAAATTATTTCTTTGTTAGATGACGAAGGTGAAATAGGCAATCCAAAACGTACAATCGCCTTTCCAATGGTCCTGCCATCTTCAATCAATTTGGAGCAGTGAGTCAGCTCGTTTCCCCCTTATCGAATGTTCTCCTCTCCTCTACGTTTGAACGCAGCCTGGTGAACGCTAGTTGTAAGACATGGAGGGACATAAGATATAGTAAAGATAGTTTTGCGGACGGATGCCTTGGAAAGCATGATGGGTAAATTCAACGTCGTCTGCTATTTTATGCACGGACATCGCTTTTTTTTTATTATTGCTCCATTATGCACAAAAACTATCAATATAAATGATTAAAAATCCACAATGAGGGAATAAACACAACTAGGACAGGACCAAAGACATTTGAACCTCTCTCATAAATCCTTACCACACCCTCCTTACACCCTCTCTCGTCCACACTCCCCTCCTCTCCTCTCTTCTCTCTCCTCTCTTTCTCTCCTCTCCTCTCATAAGAGGGAAATGAGGGGACATTTCAAGAAGAAGCGCCCTCATTTTTTTTGAAACCAGGTTTTTTGCATATTTGGAATGACTACCAATGTATTAGATCCCACACCTGGAGTGAAATAAGCGAATACGCCGTCTTAGTAATAACGATGATTGATTTAGTAATTCTGTCGTGTAAGACAGAAATTCAAAGCATGGTTTCCTATTATTAGCTCTATAGGGCCGATTAGAATATCAGGCAAGTTCAAAACCAGGTTTGGGCCCGGTCTTTCGTGCTGTTTGTCCAATATAGCTAGTTAGGCCTACCTTGAAACGTTCGTAGTAGGTGGTCTACAACGATCAAGGGCCGATTTGAGAGAAATTTATATCCTCAAAAAATCTCTCCTGTCACTTTAATCAGCCAGATTAGAAAAGCTGCCGTGGCAAAACAAATAGAAAAATAATTTAAAAGATATTATGAATCAAGAGTCCATTTTTTTGAAAAGCTGTTATTTAAAGTTTGTTATTATGTTCAGCAATTTAATGTTCAATATTCTCACCAGAGCTAAAAATGCGTTTAAAATTGGGAGGTTCTGAAATTTGCATCTATGAATATAAAACTTAAGACAGGGAAAAGACAAATTGGTACCACATATCATGCTCTGAAAATATCCCTAATGCCAAACATTTATCAAATTTAGATCAGTCGCATTTTTGATATAAAAACAGAGTCCAAAATGGAGAAAACCTTTCTACAACAAAATAGTTTAGGAAGTTCAATTGCAGAAGTAACACTTGGGGGAAAATCAGCTCTGCCAATCCTGTTAGCTCCTGTTTCGAATGAGTAGTACAAATAGCGGACAAATAGCTCTGTTGAACAAATTAAAAGAATAAAAGGACACCTCAACTTGATTTCATAGTAGGCCTCAAGAAAATGCTGTTGTGACATGATTCAATTCAATGTAATTAAAGAGACGCTCAACAGAACCAATCCAGTTATTTTTCGACTTACTGGGACCAAATCTTTCAGAATTGGATACTCGTATCTAGGGAACTTTATCAACTTCGATAAGTGAAGAAGAGAAATAGTCTAAAAAACGTTCACTTGAATGTTCTTTGGGTTTTGAAACCATCCAGAGAAATACTACTTGATTAGAAAATCAGACTTTCTCTGTCCCTAATAGAAATTATCATCCTCAAAAGTCTTATATAAAATTGAAACCTCTATCAAGATCTGACAAAGTTTGGATCCCTTTTGCATTCCACAGAGGAAGAATTTCTTCGTTTTTAGCCGACTGTTCTTGTTTCACAAAAACATCCTGAAGATGGAAGTCAGACAATACTTCTGTATGACAATTTTATAGTAGTTTCAGCTCTCTAGTTGACAATTGGAAAGAGGTGTCAAAACGAATTGGAGCATCCGACCTCATCAAAATTAATCTGGAGGGAAAATAAACAGAACAGCTTGAAGGGATTTCCAAAAAACTGGTATAATCAGGATTAAGCAATTGTTTAACCCAGACTAACTTTTGAGCCTGTGGATGAAAACACCAGCTGCAGATGGTCAAAACCAGGTCGAAACATTGCACCATCACTGTAATCATTACAGAAGATATTGCGCTTAATTCTGTCAATTGCCTCCACTCCAAACAAATTTGACGGCAGGGAGACTATAATTCTTTAAAGGGGGATGGCCCGATTTAAGTTATAAGTTTTCATCTTGATAAGAAGCCTTCACTCCAAAACTCCATTTGTAAAGTTCGCGCCGCGATAGTTCAAGCCGTTTTAATGTGAGCGCTAAACTGATTTAAATCCATAGAGACTGTGTAAAAGTAATATTGGTCGACCCCAAAACGGGCAAATTTTGCTAGAACATCCAAATCAAACATAGATAGCCCTAAGATTCACAGGGTAAATGAGAAAAATCGTAGCTTTTTTCTGATACCAAAATTTTGACCACTCCGGTGGTAAAATCTGGGGCTTCTGGGGCCGAGGCTATTAGCGATCGGGCCAGGACCTTACAAAAGACCTTCGGGATCGTAATGCACAAAACAGAAAAGAGATAAAGCAGGCAGGGCAGGGGAGTAACAAAGGTTTGAGAACAGTAACTTTCCCCCAAAGTGAAAGACTTCTAGGCCGCCAACAATTAAGGGTCTGTTCAATTTGATGAAGTTTGGGATTGAAATAAGATCGTAGAGAGTTTTGTGTCAAAGAAAATGTAATTTTGCCAAGAGTTTTAAAAGTATTAGCTTTCCACTTACAGGCTGAATTTTCGGAATGGATGAACATGCTTGCCCTTTAACGTCCAATATGAATTGCCTACGATTTGAATTACCCGATGGAAAAATGTATTATCAATTATAGGAAAGAGATTGAAATGACTCCAAATCTCCCTGTAAAAACAAGTAGTAGTAGTATCATCAGCAAGTAAACCAAATTTTTTTTTTCAAGTCGGAGGCCGATATGCTTTCGTATACGAATAGCAATTGCCTAAATTTCAATAGCGAAAAGGAACAAAAAAAGAGAATGGGGCAACCCTGAAAATGCCACGAGACAATCAATCGGACTGCGAAGAAGAGAAAACCATATATAATGGACATTAGCTCTTCCGAAGATGAGTCATAGGTTTTCAACCACCGAATAAAATTTGTCCAAATTGAACGATGGAAATCAGTCAAAAGAAAAATCGTAATCAACACTATCGAATGCTTTTTCAATATCCATAAAAAATAATTAACAGAATATTACTTGTGCTCTGAAAATCAATTAAATCAAGATTGTAGAATATTTGCAAGCCGATATTCCGACCTTTCAAAAACCAATTTGATCTTCATGGATAAGATCATCGAGGAAAAGTGTGTGATTGTCAAGTTTGCAATAAGTGATAATCGGTAGTCAAATAAGGCGATAATGTCTTAAACAAATAAGGGATATTTATCTTTTTTTTTTGGGAAGTAAGGTGATGACCCCGTTTCTCTGAGAAAGCGACAAGACAACTTGATCAAAAGAAAAATTAAAAGACTCGACTAAAATATCTTCAATATCTTTTTTTTTTCCTTTCTATACTTTCACCTGTACTTGACCTGGTGATTGGAAAAGAAAAACATACAGACACTCCTCACCAGGCCCCTGCTCTTAAACTACTACATGTAGTTAATCAACCACCATGGTGACAAAAGGACCCAGCACCCAGCTGACCTTTGTGGCAAAAATGAATAACCACATGGAAATGGTCCAAGACAAAACCAACCTGAACACAGTTATTGGCTATATCACGAGACCAACAAAGTCAGCTGAGCCCCTCTGCTACAGTAGGGCAGTAATATAGCACATGAAGCAAAATTGGTTGAGGACGCCAGAGTGGGAAGGAACCAAGTACTAGGGCTACACTGCATACCAAAACTGGGGATATGACCACATTCCATCAAAAAAACACCCTCCTCCCAAAAAGTAACCCCAATACCCAGCACCTTCCTAGTCCAACATAGCTTTGCACATGTATATAGGCTACAAAAATTCAGTGCAAAGAGAGCCCAGAGGCCACGGTTTGTGGAGGGGAAACATTACATGATAAATGGTTCATCACTGAAACGTAGTAGAACCACAGGGCATTAAAAAGTGAGACATGAAAATAAAGCAGCAAAGAAATACAATGAGATGCCCAAAAAGTACTACCACCAAAAATGAAATCTGCCCAAGCACAGTTGTTCTAGATAAAACAATCACTTGTGTTTTTGCTTTTTTTTAAGAACAAACACTAAACAAAGGCAAACACAATGAACAAAACAATGACAAACAAACAAACTCTCACAATCCACAAACTCACACAAACTAGCATGTTGATCAAAGGTGCCATGGTTTGTACACAAACAATACATTAGGGAATGAGTTAAAACACATCATGAGGCTTCAAGATCAAGAGTCCACTTTTTGAAATGATGTTTGAGTCTCCTACTTTCAGCAATTTTATACTCACTGTTCCTCTTAATTTTAACTGAGTTCAAAAAAGCATTATGTTATGAGTCTCGTAGGCGTCAAAGGTCAGAAATACCTTTAAAACACAAATAAACGAGCCTTGTGCCACACATGTGATAAAATTTTATATAATAAAAAAGTTTAATTACTGTATTGGTGTAGTTCAAGAATTTGGTATGTCCAAACAACAAACTTACATAAAATACACACAATATTTAAGATTATATTACTTAGAGTTAACTAGTGTCCTGTGTTGAAAGCCGTTGAAGTCCAACGATGCGATATGTCCTCACAGCGGAAGACTCCAAAATGACAGAGCATAAGTCCATAAAAATTCCCATGGTATATTCCATGCGACTCCTTCTGAGTCTGAAGGTAGTAATTTTGTTCAGCAGGTCAAGACGACGGGGTTTTCCCTCGACGACACAAATATTCTGCAATACATCCAGGTATTCTACCACCATCAGTCTGTCGCTAATGTCCTCATATAGGACCACAAAACTGTAATCCCTTTTTGATTCCAAAACTGAAGCCCTTCTGCTTAAAAGACGACAGCACAAAGATCAGCTATTAAGCTCCGACGGCATCCAATATTATAAAAATCCGGCAATAGTTAAAGCTTCATTCTACCATTATATAGATTAAAAACTAGCTAAAATAAATTATACTGTAAAGCTTCCTGGTTCCTATTGCTGGCGAATCAAAACTTTTGCAACTCAGCCTTTAGACCATCATTTTTTCACAAAGTCTTAAAAATGTATTTACCATAACCACAGCATCATACATAAACCACCATAACCTGCACTGTCCAAAATCAGATTTCCAACAATTACACATCATCTAATTGGCATCATGTCACATTTTATAAACTTTCACAAAAAAACCCCCACCCCCCCAAATGGGAAATTTTCAATCATGCAAATGTTTTTTTGACCTCAAAGCATAAACAAAAAGTTGAACTCAGTTTTCCTAAAGTTTTACATCTTTGCACTTGAGGAATTCCCCAATGGCAATGCAAGTACACCTTTTTCTCATTGTTAGTAGTTTTTCTGATGTTTGTCAAACTTCTTAGAGAAAAACATACAGGATGATCTACACCTACATCATGCAATCCTTTTCATCTGCTTGCATGAGAACGCTCCACCTCAGCCTACGTCACTGGCATCAACTGCCAACTTGAATTGTTTCTGAAAGTCTGGCCGCAATCAAAAACTGGCGCATTCCTCAAAAATAGACTTGATTTTCTCAAACGCTTTTTGGCATTGCTGCTCTGACCACACAATTTTTGTCGTTTTTTCTTCTTCAGAAGGTTGGGTCAGCGGACACGCCATTTCTGAGAACTTTGGACTGGTAGTTCTGTAAATACACGACCATACCTAGAGAAATCTCATGAGATCGTCCTCTTGCTCTGTGGTGTGGGGGAATTTTCCACTTGCTTCAACTTTTGGCAGTGATTGGCCAATTTGCCCTTGTCCTACAACATGCCCTAAGGTAATGTGACATTTTCCATGGGCAAAATTCACTTTTCACCAGATTCACAGTCAAACCTGCTCTTGAATCGTTTTCTCAAACAATTGAGAGCTGTTTTGTTCTTCCCATGTTGTACAACTGTACACAAGGAGGATCATCCACATAGGCTTCACAATTTTTCTAAATTTCTGGTCCACTACTCTACTCTCGTTCACTAGTCTTTAATGTCGCGGCAGAATTTTGTGAGACCAAATGCCATTCTTTTGCATTGGAACAGGCCATCAGGCGTACAAAAAGCTGAAAATTTCTTTATGTCTGGCAAACGGTCAGAAAATGAGGTGGAACTTGCCAATACCACCCCATTTAACAATCAAATTTGCTAACAAAATTTGGCATTTCCAAAACTATCTATGCAATCATCAATTCGTGGAATCGGATATGAGTCGGTTTGGAACAGAGGTTGACTTTCCGAAAATCTGTGACAAAACGAAATGAACCAACAGGTTTGGGAACCAGAAGATGGGGAGCTCCATTCACTATTGCTCGGTTTCTCAAACGATCCATTGTCTAACCTAATTCACCCTATAAGGATGTTTCTTTAATAGATCGGAGTCACCTACATCAATGTCATAAGCGGGTTATACATGTGTCTCACTGGGTCCATCAGTAAATATTTTTTCCCACTCATATTCACTCTCCAATTCCACCTTGTTGACTTTTTTTCTGGGAGATGACCTAGTTTCTTTGTCTAAATTGGCAAGTATGTTAGAATTTTTCAATTTTACCCATAATCATTTTCTGTGTTTTACATGCTGCCCTTGTTCAGGTACTGACTCTGTGATGCCATCATTAACACTGGATGATATTAAACATGCAGGCTTAATGTCATCTGCGACTCTTTCAATTGTACTCTTTGAAGCATATTTATGTGACATAATTGTCTACTTTACTTCTAGCCGATGCTTTGAATCACATAGTCAAGTTCCTCCCACTTTGTTCTCAACCTCATATGGCCCAGAATACTTGGCTTGCAAGGATGCCCTTGGATTGGAAAAAGTGCCAAAAGTTTTTGTCACCCCCGGTTTGAATACTCTGTTCCTGGCAACTTTGTCATACCATGTTTTTCAATCTTGCCTCGCTGGCTCTGTGGGCGAGATTTGATTGGCAATATTTGTGGCTCTTTGGAGCCTATGTCTGATTGGACACATAGTAACAATCACATCAGGACTTTCATTTTCACACAACGCACTTTTTCTTTAAGTAGTTTCAATGGTCCCCGTACTTTGGACCAAACACACCAACTCAAATGGACTCAATCCTAATGAACTCTTGTACAGCCTCCCCTAGGTAGCAAATAAAGACTCCCTCATCCTAATCCTTCTCAAATTCAAACAAGCGGTTTGTTGATCAGGGTTTTCAAGGTTTGGTGTACCTTTCTAAGGCCCCCCCTGGGATTCTTGGGTGGTAATGCTGAAAAACTGTAACTGGATATTCCCAACTGGTTCCATCACTTGTTTGGAACAAACCTGACATGAAATTTGATCCGTGATCAGACTGAATTGATTTTGGAAGCCCTAAACGTAACTAGGTGAAAAAACTTTGTAGAGCTTTCACTAATTTCTGTGCCCTAAATATTTCTCAAGGGTATAGCCTCAGGGAATCGTGTGGAAGCACACATGATTGTCAGTAATTACTGATTTCCAGAATTGGGTCTTGGAAGTGGTCCTACGTAGTCTATTAAGACCCTCCTAACGGGCTCATCAAATGCTGGTATTGGTTTCAAGGGGAGCATTAGGAATTTTATGATTTGGCTTTTGGCCCACCATTAACATGGTTGGACAAGTCTTACAATACTTACAGACACATCTTTTCTTTAGTGTAGCCCA
>JAMKCH010043698.1:0-12216 GCA_023653785.1 Ophioderma brevispina | reverse complement strand
TTCATGAATCATCTATCCTATAACCAATTTAAAGTCAGGCTTTAGCGTATACGACATGATACAACCTTGTTGGACTTGAAAATACTCATAAAATATCTCTGTAAACTCAGGACTCCATACAGGTCCCACCCCAATCCCCCAATTTTGGTTTTTGAAGATGACATGGTCATTAATTATACAGTGAATGCTCATTAACCTAGGCCTAATTACCTTTTATATTTAAGGGATAACAAGGGGTGATTAAAAATCGAAGAGAATTATAAAGATTAATTAAAAATCAAGTAATCCAATTTTCACCTTGTTTTGGAGATATATTTAGCACAGAGAACAGCCGAACATTCCCCAAAAGTGATCAAAATTTGTAACCTATTAAATCTAATTTTACTAATTAATTAATACATAATGGAACCTTAGGGGTATCAGAGTTAGATCATCATTCAGTACAGTGATGTGCAATTGCGCCCCACAAGGGTTTCATTCTATAATATTTAAATTTATAGGCGACCCATTTTCACGCGTTTTGTGGTTAATGTCTATGGCCCCAACTCCCCCCCCCCCCGCGGCGCCCCA
This sequence comes from Ophioderma brevispina, assembly GCA_023653785.1. Classification (NCBI taxonomy): domain Eukaryota; kingdom Metazoa; phylum Echinodermata; class Ophiuroidea; order Amphilepidida; family Ophiodermatidae; genus Ophioderma; species Ophioderma brevispina. The sequence continues at coordinate 11,646 of JAMKCH010043698.1, read as the reverse complement.
CCCCGCCGCCTCCCCCGGTACATCACCTGAAGGTTTGTCGACCCTAACTCTCATATACTATCCATACGGCTTGAATGAAAATGGTTTTATCGTAAGAAGCAGGCTTCTACAAATAAAAGACCCCAAATTCTTTGAACAGAGTCAAATAGGTTTAAATGAAATGGAATTAAACTGAAAAAGAAAGGTTTAGAGTGTAACAGACCCCCATTTTAGTGTACCCAAGTTCAGTGACATTACGAACCTATCAACTTTAGTTCCAAATTGTAACAAGTAAAAAAGGCTAGGCTATTCTTTCATTTTACATTATTTATATAAGATATTTTATTTATTAAAGGGGCATTTCGTGATCCACAGCCTCGTCCCCCTGACTCAAACCTCAAAAAAAGTGAGATTTCTTATATCATCTGAATTCATACATTATGCCTATAGGTAATCCATGTTAACCTTATCTTACGTGCAAATTCAGTCTATCTGTAAGAAATTCAATTATTTTGTATTTTCTACAGCACAGTGGCCTATGGCGACAATGGGAAAAAGCAATTTGTCATACACAAAACCGCAAGATCGGGATCAACTCAAATTTGCTTATTAAGCTTTTCTCAAAGTGAACAATGAATAAAACCATGAAACAGAAGGTGCGGGGAATCACGAAATGCACCTTAACTTTTCGAATTGTAAACGTTTAGGCATGAATTGAGTATTCTGCCACCACTTAAAATTCGGCACCTTTAACATGCGTTTTATTCCGTTAAGTTGCCGAATTAGTAGCCTTGGGCAGAATACTAAATTCTTCAACTGTTTATCTCGATCATGATCTTGTATTTGTATACATCTCCGACTAAGCTTACCAATTGAGGGTTTCTGCAAAGGGCAAATAAGGTAGATGAACATCGCGGCCCGCGCGGCAAGACATGTCTTTCTCACAAACAAGCATGATATTGACGTGAAGTCATCAAGTAGGGATTGAAATCAGGAGATGACCATGATCACGACCATGACCAAGGTGGAGGATGGTCAATCACTGCCTGATTTGGTCTTGATCCCCTGCCAGGGGTGGTTAGGACACTACCTGCTCGATTTGGGCATGTGGGGATTTCCCTCTGGGGGGTTTCCAAACGGTAATTGAGGACTGTTACGTGCATTACTATGCAGTCTCTGCCTCAGTGACATTACAAAATCAAAACCTGACCCTTCGGTCAAAGATCTTAGTCATATCATGATAATTTAGGAAAAAAAGAAACGTCAAAATCCGCCGCGACCGGGGAGGAATGCCATGTAAATGCACGTAAGCAGTTCCCCAAATTACCGTTTGCGAAAATCCCCCATGTGCAAACGAGAAGAGTCGTGTCCTACCCCCCCTGCTTGCCATAACACTTAGGTTTAGAGGGGGCGCGATATAACACTCGGCAGGGGAGGGCGGCCAGAAATCTCAATTTCCGACTGTTCGCCATTGGTTAGACATGTAAAGCGAAATATTGACAAACAATTCTGAATTTTTTATATTGTTGTCGAGGAATATTTAAAAACTAAAATTTAAAAAACAGTGTTTCTAGATTTTACACAAGGTTTTGAAAAATCGACAATACAAACATTTATTTTACTAACAGGAATGTACATTTCGAATATTTCAACAGTGTCATGTAAAATACACAATTACATGCAATCTCTGAGAGTAACACATGTCAAAATGTTAAAACATGTCTATAAATTCTGCTCTCCACAATCAAAAAGGACTAATGACGCCTTTGCTAACGATTACGTGCAGAGCTTCCGCGCGCATTGCATGGGCTAATGATAACGCAATAACGGCACCAAGTGAAAGTTCCCGGAATAATTGCCCCACTTGCGGTCCCGATACAAGATGATGTCCGCATTAAAAAACTACTGTGCTGAAAAAATGTTTTCATCCTTATTTAATGTTCCTTCATATCTTTGGAGGCTAGGCCTAATAATCACTGCAGTCGCATCATGATTCGCTTTCTTAACACATTTTCTTGGGCAGACTGTTAAAAACATCTGTAAATTACGGAAAAATTGTCTTGGCAGCCAAATTTTCCAGACGTTTTTAGTAAGATTACAGCTTTTCCGTAAAAACAATGAAGCTTTTGGGGGGGGGGGGGGGGGACAATTTTCGGAACTTCACAGCATTTTTTTTGAATCCATTCGTATTTTACTAGAAACTCTCAGTAATTTAACAATACAGAAGTTCTCGAAATTTTGCGAATTAAATCAAACAAATTCAATTTTTGTTGCCGATTTGTATGGCCCATGGCGCGTAATATAAAAAACTCAAAATTCAAATTTATGAATAATGATCAGTTCAGGAGCATCTCTATACAATTTTGTTGTTTAGTGAATTTAAGAAAACATTTCCGGGTATTTACAGAAATTTGTAACATTGACATTATTCTTATAGAAGCATGTAAAAAAAGAAACTGCCACCGCGCCGGGACCTGCCAACAATTCGCAAAGAAAAAAGAAAGTCGGCATTCCGATTTGCAAAATCGGAAAAAGAAAATTTACAAAAACAATATAGTTTACCAATGTTAAAAAAAAGTAACGTATATAAGTGACAAAATACGACTCACTCGACGCTGGGATACAAATGCGGGTGCTTGCCATTTCTGGCATGAATCGCAAGTAACACCTTCTGTCGTCTCACTTCCTTCCCGCAATCAATGCAAGGAAACTTCTTTGCTGGAATTGCATTATGAACAATTAACTGTCGGTTACGAGTTATACGAATTGAAGAAAAATTTCGTGCAACAAATGTTGTCATGCGAGTCTGGACAAGGAAATAAGATGAAGTGTCATGAAGACTGCAAGGTTTTATAGGGTCAGTCGACTTCTCGCTACGTTTGATCTCGATTCACTTGCAAGTTTAAATCCCCGCGTTTTTACTTTTGCATGCCGGCTGCTTACAAGTTGCCGCGCTTTGTTGAAACGATAGATCGATGTGCTTAAGCTGTAATCTGTGCCACACTCTTGACGAGGATGGCATCCTGCGGATTAACTTGGATGTGTGAAAAATTTTTTTTAACAGATTTGCTTAGAGGAAACCAATAATGTACCGAGTTGAATGAGTTCAACCAACACCGCGACAAATAGGGCATCGGGAATAGGCAATAATTGCCGGTATAATGTGGGGATTTTTAGGTTCGATATGGCTAATTTGGTCTGTTCTTGCGTTCTAAATTAGTTTGCTTTTTAAATTAGATTTAACAAAAATTTAGTATAACACTCTAAAAATGATCTAGTCTCATTGAATAGATACCAAGTGAAATATGACTTTACTAGGTAAATCTTAGTCGAAAAATTTTAACTAGATCTATAGGAAAAAATAAATCTTTTCAAATATAAGGGAACATCGCCGGATAAGAATGAAGGAGGCCATCTATAATCATCGTAGTATATTTTCACCATCAATTTTGAGTTGGTGTTGTCACAACTACTTTTATCATGTATACCAAGGTGTTTTTTATCCCCAAAAATACAATTGTATCAAGAAAAAATGAGAAAAAATGAAACTTCAGGGGCATGCTCTCTGGAAAAGCAAAGCTAGAGCATGCCTCCATTCAATGACCATTTATTACTTTTATGAAGAAACAGAAGATTTTGCATAGTTGCCCTTTGTTATGGAGCGTGTAAGTGACGCCTAGATAGACCTTCTGTTCTTCATAAGCTATTGAAAGAAGCTTACATGAGGCAGAGCCTATATAACAATACCCAAAATACCTATTAGCTTATTAGCTAAGATTTGGATATATACCGTCTTCACACGAGCGACTCTGGAATACAACACAAATGCCATGACCCGCGCTATTTATAACATGAACAAGTTAACTATTAATATGAGCTAATAAAATCACAATTCCATGGCACAGTTCAATAGCTTTCATTCACCATTGTATTGAACAAACACATCCCATGTATTTAGTACGATTGATGATACCCAGGACATGCATCGCTCAGATGTTGTAATTATGTGACATCCAAGGCTACTGAACTGAGCCCTTGGTAGATAGCATGTCTTACCGCATAGTGATGTGGTATGATTTGTATGTAATGACGTTGTTGTTTTTTGGCAATTTGATCCATTTAGTGGCCGGCCCCCAGAAAAACAAAAAATGCAAACAAAAAAATAGGGTCTTTCCCCCCCAAGAACCAGAAGCCACTAATATTATGGTTTTAAATAATTTATAGCGCACATCTTGTGAAAAGGGGTATTGTGGTTCTTGGGGGGGAAAGGGTTCAAATATAGAAATTCCAATGGACCCCTTAAGCATGTATTAGAACTTTACAATAAAACCGACTTTGGGCAATTTATTGTAAAGTCTGATTTTTTAAAATATCAAAAGGAAACTTTAAGCAAGTCGCTTTATGTTGCAAAACGTTTCACGTCACCGTTCTCATGAAAACTATCGAGGGCGTCCTTATTCTAGCGGCGATGTCCTTGGATGACTGATATAACAATAAATAAGTTAATGAACTCACCGGGATAAAGTCATATAATGTAATTCGGTTTTTGTTAACATACATTAATTTCTTCAATTTTTACATATGGGCCATTCGCACTATCCAACGCACCCCCCAAACTCACACTTTGCCATTATTTTCACTCAATGAAACCACTTACGATTAGAACACCTCAACCAACTTTCAAACACGCTGTTTCATGTTTGACTATCACTACCATCATTACCTCCGAACTTCGTATTACTTTATCACAAACAGACAAATTCCAACACATAACACCAGCACGCCACGACATAACTTCATCTTCCCCTCCTCAAATCTTCCTTTGAAAGCACTTCACTTCAGTATCATGACGCAAAACTTTGGAATGATCCCCCAGAATCTATACAACAATTACAAACAAAAATACTTTTAAAGTCAACGAAGAAACATTTCATCAACCAGTTACAATTTAATTAATTAATCCCCAAGACATTTTTTCTCCTCTCATTTTTTCTTCATCTTATCCTACTCCTCACTTATTCTTCACCTCATTCTACCTCTGCTCCTCAAAGCATAGTTTCATACCTCAGCAAGACATATTGAACAGTCTGTCCTTCCTGCCCAATCCCTGTATCATGTATTCCCTTTTAGGGGTTTGTTTAGCTATAATATTGTTTTTTCTGTTTCTGTCTTGTTTTTGTATGTATACTTCCTCGTATATATTTAATATTGAGTTCTCTTATTTGTATGGATTCCGGGCCAGTAATAATTATAGCCTATCGTGTTGTCCATTACTGGTCCTAGCAAATCATACCCTCCCTTCAACTTAGTACAATTGGTACTTTATGTATTAATTATATAAATACAGAACTTGTATTATACATTTCGGTCTTGTACGATATGTTAGCTGAATAATTGAATCTTGAATCTTGTCACATTCAACTAATCTACTTAATTTGACAAGAATCTAGTAAAGTCATATATACACGTTACTGTTGACAGAGGTGTTTTTAGAATGAAGGAATAGGCCAGGTTTAATCTTGGTTGATATAGATTTTAATTGATTCTTTTCACAACACCGTGACAAATAGGTATATCATTATGGGAATAAAGTTATTTTTAAAGTTTCTTTTCATAAACCACGATAGTCTTTATTGCTTATTTATTCTATTGTAAAATCCCATGTATGCTCCTGTATACATTAACGGGCAAGCCCTCAATCTAAGACATCATCATCACATTTCTTTCATCTCAACATCAAAATTTAATATACAATTCACATACTATAATAATGCCTAAAAAAAAACATAAGCAAAAATGGTGATTCAAATGGGGACACTGCTAAACACATAGGTGGAGTTGCAGTGTCCCTTAAAATATAGGTTAACAACCTTGTCACGAACATTTACCAGGACTCTCTTAAAATATTGAAACGCAAAATACAATAAATATCATGTATTTGCTAAAATGTCTATTAATAATTGAAATTGTATAAGCTACTACAATTGGGGACTGGTCCTGTATTTAAAACAGCCAAAATATACATGTGTACATATAAGCAACGTTAGGAGCAACAGAAAATGAAAGAAAGGGACAAAGGACAAAGTTGTACGACTAATATCGAGAAATGACTTCTATAGGACAAACGACAACGAAACAGACCGCTGTAGTTTGCCCATAACCAGAAAAAGCCAAAATCTTAAAACAGAATACAGTAAAACAATATAAAAAAAATAAAAAAAATAAAAAGTGTATTTTTTAATTTATCTATAAAAAACAAATACTTATCTAGGAAAACAATCTTATGTAGCATGTATACATGTCATATTCTGAATATTTCGGACTATAGATAATATTATATTATGTTTTGTTACTCCGAGTCCTTTAATCAACTTACTATATGTCTAATTATATTTTACTATTTATATTTTTTTAAAACTTATCTTTCCCTCCTCATGTTTCAAATCATCCATCTTTTCCTCCTGTTATCCCGTTCCCCTTATTCACACATTAAGTTTAGGGAAATCGAGTTTTAGACGGCATCCCCATCCAATTATTTTACATATATACGCTTCAAGTTGTAATGATTCACTCGTGTGGTGTTTTAGATGAAACCAAATTAATCTTATTAATACGGTCAACCACAACCACCAATTCTTGAACCGAGTTGGCTTCAATATTCAGATATATATAATATAATCCAAGCTGAGCTGGAGACGAATGTCAATCGTAAATATATACCAATTAAATTTTAAATCGAAGACGTCTGTCTTGATGCCCTGGTTTTAACACCCCTTAAAATGGTCTGATCATTTATGAGATTTTGACCATTCGATCAATACATATACATCATGTACTTTGCGTGAACTTATACACATGATTGACAGTGAATCGGATGGTTTATACAAAATTACAAACCAACCATTGTATGGATTTCTTTTGTAAAACAAACTATTTATGGGAATGTCCTCTCATTTGTAGGCTTGATTTAACACGCCCTTAAAAAATGGTATGATTCATTATATATTTAGACACTTCCTATAAGATCTCACCCTGTAAATGAGTTTCCCTTTTACATTGTAATTTTTCTCACTTTGAGCTTTTGATTGACATCCCCGTCATGGTCGATACCTCGATAAGTAACCGATGATTAATCACTATAAGTTAGTGTCTTGATGTGTAATTGTACGCTTCTACACCTTGCACTTTTTTGGGTCCTGAGTTGTTATTTTCCTTATTTATCTATCTCCTCTCTCTCTCTACGTCTCTCTCTCTATCTCTTCTCTTACTCTCTCGCTCTATCTCTCCCCTCTTTCCCCGTAGCCTTTCTTAAGTTCTTGGGTTCGTTCAATTTTTTAAAATGGGGTGGAACCATAAAAAGTTCTTTTTGAGTTTTGTGGTTTTCGCCCGACACGTAAAAATTAAGTGTTTAGGTTTTGTAACAGTTTTGAACACCTAGACGCGTTTAACGAAACAACAAAAAAAAAATACCAACTTTTTTGTCACAATTGTGTATTTCTTGGACCACTGCCCCTATAAACGATAAAAGAAGCATTGAAATTTCATCATCGTTTTCCCCATTTTTAAAGCAGAGCCATGGACATTTTTAACATGAACGTCTTAACGCTTTTAAAACACTATACTTTGCCAGCTTTTGAAGAAGAAAAACACAAAGGTGTTCGAATATGTAAACCAACAAAAAAAACAAAACGACAACAAAAAATAAAAATAAAAAGACCAAAAAACAAAAAAAACATAAAAACGCCCATATTCAAATCTAATTCAAATTCATTTATTATCTGTAACACTATGATTTTTCGACTAATACACCACAAAACGTGTTTATTTAGTATCTAAACACTTAGTATAATATTTTTTTAAAAAAAAACGCGTTTAATGCGTTCACTGTTTAAAAAATTCCGCATTGCTCTGATTTAACAATGGGAAAAAACACCCTGATTTCAATGCTTTATTGATTTATAGGAGCGTGGTCCAAGAAAATACCCACCTTTTGACGCAAAAAGTTGGTATTTTTTATTTTGTTTGTTTCGTTAACGCGTCCTAGGTGTTTATACGCTGTTACAAAACCTAAAACACTTAATTTTACAGTGATACATCCTCCACGCTTCCCCCATATGTTGATCCAATTTTTAATTCGATGTCTTTTATAGCCAAGAATTCGGGTTTTCCCCAGATATCCCTTAGAAAGGGTTAATCTTCAAGGGCGGGGCCAAAGGAGGTTTGGATTTATGAGAGAAATATTATCTTTTCTCATTTTGACCATAATATGACACTTCCATTGCAACACCATATGTTTCCTTTATATCTGAAATTTAAGGATATCATGTGAAAAGAGACCATCTTGAATCTTGCGTGTCTTATGTTTGTCCGCTTTAAATTAAGCTTGGGGATCCCCCCAAACTCTATCAGCTTTAAAAGCAGAATGTATATATTGGCAATTATGCAATTTATATGATACACGCAAATGAACAATTGAAAACAACACCAATGTATAATTATATTGTAGATGCTTGTGTGTTTTGATGTCTCGATGAAATAATTTTGATTGGTTGATACCAATGAGTACAACGGCCACTTAACAATTGACAACATACAAAATTGTACTCCTTTTCGACCATACTTTTATAATTATGTACGCCATGTATTAGCTAATTGCTTATCATAAATATTATATGATTTTTATCGCAAATGCCCCCTTTTCCAAAAGTGACATTTCAATCTAATATTCTAATAGCCCGGAAATACCAAAAGTTCAGTGAAGACGTAATGAAGAGAAACCGATGGGATAAAATATAATGGATAAAAAGAATCAATATCATTTTTATCAAATATGTTTCTTCTTTAACTTACTATTTTCCCCTTCTTAGTTGTTATGTCCTGACATTTAATTTTTATCCCCATTCTCATGTTTTCCCTCAACTTTTACAGGGCGGGGTCAGAGTAAAAGCCCTCGGGGTTTATATTTGATCTCGCCCCATTCAGACATACATACTGTAACTACCAATGGTTATATAGTATACTGTGTATTTTGTATTTATCCTAACTTCCTGCAGAGATATTGGCCTCAGAAAATGTTTCTGATGTCCACTCTAGTCTGGTTTTGTATCCACCTTTTTGATCTTTTTTTCTTGTTATTGTCTATGATTAAAGATTTAAATGAATAAATAAATATATTTTTTTTTTTTAATTTTAGTATTTTAAGATTTAAACCAGTTAATTTTAGTGGGGAAAGGTCCTCCTGCATGTGTGCTGCATTTATTTTATTTTTCTTAGGTTTAGCGCCTGTTAAGTAGCTTAAAAGAAAAGAAAAAAACGTATCATCTTTTGCACCATTTTGTCCCTTGTCCTCTTTTATACATGAAAGTAGATAAGCTTTGGTCTTCTTTTATTATGTAATTTGTATATGTCCAGCGCAAATAAAAAGACCCGTGATCCATGTATGAACATACGCCCGTAAAAAGGGGCTGATCAGTTAGATATTTGACCAATTCGATGAAGACATACACACTTAAATGATTGGGACGGTGGCATGGGAGCGTGAGGTACGGTTGAATTTGATTGACATCTGTTATGGTCGATACCTCGATCAAACACACCATCTTAGGGTAATCTGTTTTTTCTTGGAAGTAAAAATAACCGATGAGTTCATGTCGCTTTATAATGATGTATTGATTTTGTATTGGACGGATTATAACATCGGTAGTAAAGTCATGTACATGGAACTTGGTTTGGGGCCGAGTTGGTATGTTTGTGTATTGGTATATATATACCCTGTATTTCCCGTGTCTTTCTTAATTTCTTGGGTTCGTTTTAGTTTTTAATAGGGGGGAACCATAGAACAGTTTTTTCATATTACCAAAACAAAAACAACACAGAAAAAACCTGTACAATTATGGTCTCCTACATAGTAATCTAGTCTGTATTTTATACCAGTTCACTGTATACTTTGTACAAGGTTCTGTTCAAGAGTGGAAGGTTTTGGTGGACCATTGATGTATGTTTTTTCTCGCCTTTTCTTCTACCAAACCTAAGTACCGGTAATAAAAAAAAAAACTTTCAAAAAGGGTTTATATTTCAGAACAACAGGTGTATTCAGTGTACATATTTATGAAATATATGAAATAAAGAAAAAAACCAATAAATTATAATAAAGCTTTAAGATAGACCCGCCTTAAGGTCAATTAAATGAAATAATGTAATAAAAATTACAAACACATCCTCAATCTACCTATGTCCTGCACTAATAAATTTGCAAAGTCCTTTTAGTATTTATATACTATTGTAAATCACCCATACTTGCACTATATTTTTTTTCATTATTGTTCATTTCACTGTTATGAACAAAATAAATTAGATTGCATGTGAAAAAATTCATTACGGACAGACATTTTCAAAATCACGGATAGGCATTGCTAATAAATATACTTTTTTTAGCTTTGGCGAGTTTGAAAATGCGCGTCCGTTATGCTGGTTTTAACACGGCTCGTTATATGGTTTTTGATCCGATTATAGCGTTGACCATGACCAATTGTACGATCAAGACATTTACATTGCAAAACGTACAAATGAACTGACAGGTAAGATGTGAATCACTAGCACGGTGAATTTGATTGACATCCTAGTTATGTTCGTGAAAGTGACCGACGACTTTATGCGCTTCCCGTTAAATTAAGGACGGACCCGAGTTTGGTCTGTTAATGATTACAAGGAAGTTAAGGATAAACCCGGAAAGTGTTACTGTTGTTTGGATACAGTTCCTCAAGGACTCGTTGTATATGATGGAACTTTTTGTTTTTGGGGCCGAGTTGGTACTTTCTTCTGTATTATTGATTCACATTTAACTGATTTTATGCTAAGAAAACACTTCGACTCAGTTTCCAGCTCGCAGAGGTGTAAACGTATTTGTCAAGTAATTGCGATTTTTATGCATTTTAGTAAACGCGTGGACTGGACGCTTGCCACAAGAACTGTAATATAAGTTTTGATTATTGCCTAATCACTCAATTTAGATGACAAAATGGCCATTGAATTTTGGGGGAAAATAGCATTTGGGGTTCGGGCAATGCTTAATAGTCATTGAAATTCAGGACCAACCAAAAACCCCTGGAACCGCCAAGAAACCATGGAACCATCCAAAGTGCCACTTTTCTCTTAAAAATATTATTTTGATCATTTTAAACCAAAATAGCCGATTTGGGTTCCAGAACTGGTCAACACCATTGATACACAAAGATCCGAACAATAAGACCAGCCAGAACCATCCAAGTGTCGCACTTTTGTTATTTTGCCTAATCTTAATATCTCAAAAATCATAACTGTGTCCCAAATAGAAGGCAGGCTTAGTTATTCGTGCATATTGATATGGGCCCGAGTTGTTTGGGGCCGAGTTGTTTGGGTCCGAGTTGTCATAGATTTGGGTCCGAGTTTGTTTGGGTCCGAGTTGGTGTGGGTCCGAGTTGGTTTTGGATTTGGGGCCGCGTTGGTAGGGGCTTGGGCCGAGTTGGTTTGGGGGTCCGAGGTTGGGGTTTGGTTTGGGTCCGAGTTAGTTGTGGCCGAGATGGTTTGGGGCCGAGTGACCTGCTTCCGAACACATAGGTTACCAGTTCAGCCAGGGATCCTAAATAATCGGGATAGGACACGTGATCACGAAGTGGATGCATACTGCAC
>JAMKCH010043697.1:0-13013 GCA_023653785.1 Ophioderma brevispina | reverse complement strand
GGGGCGGAGCCCCCGGAAGCTCTTGGATTTTAGCTATTAAGAAGGGTATTTTGGAAGGGTAAAGTATAGTTATTAATTCAAATGAAAGAATGGGCACTTAACCCAACCGACGGCCAGTAGACCTAGGGAACCGAACCCTACCAATTTTTTACCAAACTTGGGGGGAATGGCCCATGGCTACCCTCCCGTTTGCCCATGCCACTGCCATGCTCCTTGTTTCTTAAATTTATTTTACCCATTTTGATCACAAGTACTGTTGGCTCATTAACAAATCTTGATTACAGAGGGCTAAACTTGAAACAAAACTAGTTGGCTTGAGGGGAATCCATTTTAAATATTTGTGATATTTGGATTTATGCTAAGTCTGGAGTTCAATCTTATGCTTCTGACGCGATTCTCTGTTTATTTCTTTCTTCGCCTTCTTTTCTCTTCTCTTTCTTTTTTCTTTTCTTTTTCTTTCTCTTTTGAGGATCGCTGGGGGGTGTTCCACCCCCACACCCCCCAATGGCGACGGGCCTGCCTTCAGCCTCGTTCTTCCACTAAAGCTAATGGTAATGGCTTTGTTTCAATTCGTCATAAAGTGAGTGCCGATTTCCAAATTCATCCTTTATTCTCTAAAACTAGGCAAATGTACAGAACTTGAATTGATTACATACAAGGACACAAAAGGTCAATAGCTCAGGTCAGGTCAGGTCAGGTCAGATCAGTCTCATCTGAAATTGAGGACTTACCAGTTTCCAAGAATTCATAGTAAAAATGTCCCGAGTCCTGTTGATATGATGTCAATGCAAGTACGCATTCCGTATCTACCGGTTGGAATGCTGAAATGTCAAAACCAAAGGTGCAGGTGAACAAGTGCTTGAAACTATGCAAAGATAATGTTTCACATGCAATTAAAGGTATAAGTAGCGATATTGCGAGAGAATCTAAAAATGTGGAAGTGCATTTTTTTTAGCTTACAAATCAAAGATAAGTATGTACAATTCCATATAACTACTTTAATGTTGGAACGAAAACACAAAATATTGATAAAAATACATCGGTCCTCGGACCGCTTGTGTCACCTGCCGTCGCGGTTAGTGAATGATAGGCCTAACATGACCTTTGACCTTGGTATGTGACCTTTGACCTCATCAACAAATAAGGGATCCCATGTTGTACCTATGATTCAAATTTGGTTCCAATTGAACTGCAACTTTTCAAATGAGGTCAATTTTACATTTTCAGCCTATTTTACAACTTGACCTCACATGAACTTTGACCTTGGTATGCGACTTTCGACCTCATCAACAAATGAGGGATCCCATGTTGCACCTATGATTCAAATTTGGTTCCAATTGAACTTCAACTTTTCAAATGAGGTCAATTTTACATTTTCAGCCTATTTTACAACTTGACCTCACATGACCTTTGACCTTGGCATGTGACCTTTGACCTCATCAAAAAGTGAGGGATGCCATGTTTCACCTGTGACCCAAGTTTGGTTTAAATCCATCAAAGTATGAGGATATTACAGGCAAATGTTAACCCTTTTTCACAACAGACATCAACAACAACAGACATCAACTACAACAACAGACAGCAACAGTGGACAAAGTGATCCCTATGTGTCTTCCTGCCTTAGGGCAGGTGACACAAAAATGAAGTATTTCAGGAAATTTTGTCATACTGTCTCCCACAAGCGGCAAATAGACATACGGTGATTGGTGTCTCAAAAACAGCTGGTTGTGGGCCAGTACAGAATAAACAAAGATCAATATAATGTTTGTGTTTGAGGTCAAACTGTAAAGGTCATGGTGTGCAACATTACGCTTATAAATCTGGGATATTCACAGGGAAAGGCTTTTTTGATCTCAAGTCAGAATTTTGATATGCACATATAGAAATTACAGAAATGGATAAAAAGTACTGCCTTGTCTTTAATACACAGATTTCAAACCAACCACTTGTAGGTTATGTTAGCACATCCATGCCAGTCACAAAAATACCAAAATATGAATTTTGATGATTTTTTTTATGTTTCGGATCAGGAATTTGCTGCTTATCCCTTTAATAAAACAGACATGTACAGGAATATCAACATAACCAAAAATAAGTGAGGGCATAATGCTGAAATTGACAGCAAAAGGTGTTTTTTTTTATTTTTGATACTAATGTTGCTGCATGCCTGATGAAATTATTGCCATTTTTAAAGGGCATTTTGTGATCCACAGCCTCATCCCCCTGACTTAATCCAAAAAAGTTGAGAATTTCATATCATCTGAACCGTTAGCCTTTGTAATGCTTGTGTATCCAATCTTACTTGCAAATTCGATCTTATCTGTAAGAAATTCGCAAATTTATATTTTCTGTACTGTAAACGGACAGAAATTACAGTACAGTAGCCTATGGGAACCTGCGATACGAGCATCTTGCTCATGCGTGCTGCATAATTTACATTGGTCAAAAAATGGTACATATTTTGGTCAAAAACCTGATTTCCAATCAAAATTTCATACAAAAGTTTCTTGTTTATAGGGGTATTTTCCTGGTAGGGTGAAACTCGCTTGAGGAGTACTGAGTAGTGAAAAAATTATGCACAATCATACTTAAAGTGACAGGAGGAGATTTTTTTAGGAAACAAATTTCTCTCAAATTGCACTTGATCAGTTGTAAACCACCTACTGAGAACATTTCAAAGGTTTGTTGGACAAACAAGTACAAAAGAAAACTGCACACTTTGTTTTGAACTTGCCTACTATCATAATTGTCCTTATAGAAAACAATGCTTTGATTTTCTGTCATGCATGACAGAAAATGCTACATTTGACTTATTCACTTCAGATGTGATCTAATACATTGGTTAGCGTTAATTACAAATATTAAAGAAACCCGGGTTTGAAAAAAAATGGGTGTGCTTCTTTCTCTGGAAATGTTTTTTTTTTTTTTTTTTTTTTTTTTTTTTTTTTTTTTTTTTTTTTTTTTTTTTTTTTTTTTTTTTTTTTTTTTTTTTTTTTTTTTTTTTTTTTTTTTTTTTAACCCCCCCCCCCCCCACTTCATGAAAAGTCAGTGTGTACAACTCTCCAAAGCCGAGTCTTGAAAAGTATGCCCATGATTACCTACTTAGGTACTTTGTAGGTCACCTGGTGACACCTAATGAACCAATACATATAGTAGTAGTAATAATTACTACTATCTACAGTCTTGATAACCCACTTGGCAATGACAAGGTTATGATTTAACAGTCAACCATGACCCAGTTGCTGTGAGCTATCAGATTGTCAATTTCTGTTAAAATCAAAGATTGTCACCATTGGGGCTAAATTCCAAATATTCATTTGAACTTATTTTGGTTCTTTTGATAACAGTATTTTCAAGTTTGTATCCTAGCCTATCCCGCACAGGATATTCTGTAGGCCTACATGAACTGGCCTATGCAAGCATATGCATACATGCAAATTTATGTAAATTTCAAGATTTGTACAGTGGGTGTCTGTAACATGATTTTGCTCTAGACAGCACATCGTACAACTCATTGCCTCACAAATATTAAAAGGTTATACTAAGGTTGATATTATTATTACTCAGGTTCACATACGCTAAAATATTCTTATCTATCAAAGACTCAGTTCAATTAACTCTATGTATGTGCATAAACATGAGTAGTCTTGCATGTTCAAGGTATCATAAACAGGTGTGTACCAAGGCGGGGGGGGGGCAAAATTCCCAATTTGTTCCAGTGATAAGCGCTAAACTAGACTGAGTGTGGACAAAATGCACCAAATAAGCCACATTTCATAATTTGGACCAAAGTTTGGTCACAATCATCAAATTAATGACAAAAATGCCCCGGGGGGCCCCTTGGGTAATTCAAAAGGTGGTATATGATGCATGAACACGAAAACGCGTAAAAAAGGGGCTCTTTTTTTATCCACAGGCATGTATCGCGTACATTGATTAGGGTGTCCACATACTGCAAAATTAATGGAAAACAGGGTTGTTTTTTCGTCACCCCGAAATTGTGATGTCCGCGAGATCAAAATCAGTAATAGATTTGTAATTTGGAAGTAAAGAAACACGAGCAAAGCCAGGTAATAAGGGTTATTACAACCCAATGCATTGTTTACGTGTTTAAGATAGAAAAATATGAAAAAGACTTGTTTATTATTCAAAACAGCAAAAATGCTTGTTTAGGGTATGTTTTTAGTCGTGGAAATACTTGTTTAGGGGCATTTCGGAAGTCCATGTTCAACGCGTCATATGCACCTTTGAATACACTGGCCCCCCACGCAAAAATGAAAACGATATATCATTTCTTCTCAACATTTTCATCTGGGGAGCAACTTGACCTATATTTCGAGCCAGGATAGCAAACTAAACCCACAAACCCAAACCCCTACCCCCACCCCCCCATCCGTATTCACTTATCATAAATCATACACTGGTCCAAATTACTGAAGCCTGTGCTATGGGAGACAAGTTTACGTTGCTTATTTCTAAAAACGAATCTGAAAAGACCAAACTTAGACCTTATTTAATCTTACCATAATTTAACCCCATTTTTGCAAAATAAAGTAAAATTTATCACAATCGTTTCCAATTATCGGGGAACAAGATAATTTCTTTCAAGGTTTCTTCAATAGACACTGACTTAACAAGAGTGACCTTTCAAAAACACAAGATTATACTAATGAAAGAGCCAAAGCATTCGTAATACTAAGGCCTCTTCATAATAAAAAAAATGCATCGTCCTCGGACCGCTTGTGTCGCCTGCCCGTCGCGGTTTGTGAATGATAGGCCTTACATCACCTTTGACCATTGATATTGACTTTGACCTAATAAATCAAATGAGGGCTTGCCTATAAACTCCAATAAACCAGTTTGGTTCCCATTGACCTTCAACTTTTCAAATGAGTTCAGTTTTACATTTTTAGCCTATTTTTACAAACACTTGACCTCACTGACCTTTTGAACTCATTATGTGACCTTTGACCTCACAACAATGCGTGTCAATGTTGCACCTATGACTAAAGTTTGGTTCCACTTGACTTCAACTTTTCAAATGAGGTCATTTTACATTTTACACCTATTTTACAACTGACCTCACATGACCGTTGACCTCAGTATGTGACCGTTGACCTCATAACAAATGGGGTCACAACGTGCCACCTATGATTTAAGGTTGGTTCCAATTGAGCTTCAACTTTTCAAATGAGGTCAATTTACAATTTCAGCATATTTTACTGACTTGAAAAAACCTCGAATGACCTATGACCTTTGACCTCGGTATGTGACCTTTGACCTATCAACAAATGGGGGATGCCAATGTTGCACTGTGACCCAAGTTTGGTTTAAATCCACAAAGTATGTGGATTAGAAGGCAAAATGTACCCTTTGTTCCATCAACAACAGAAACAGACAACAGTGGACAAAGTGATCCATATGTGTTCTTCTGCCCCTTATGGGAGGCGACACAAAACATAATCCCGGTCCTCAGACGCTAGTGTCGTCTGCCCTCACGGTTTGTGAATGCGGCCAAATGTTTCCTAAACGAGGTCACCAGGTAACAGAAGTCACCAAAATGTCCATACAATATGATTAAGCGGTTAACCCTTTTGGACCACAGACACCACAAACACATAAAGACATACCACCAGAGTAATCCCGATGTGCATTATGCCATTTTGCAGACGACACAAACAACTACTGATTGACACTCCGAGTTTTCAAACTCTGGAGGATAAGCCTCCATTGTAAGTACTGAGCCAGTGCGTATACGGCGCTGCCGCTCTGAGGGGCAAAGTCCCATTCTTGGGAAATTTTCCCTCTCAGGTGTGTAAAAGGCAATTTCCGGTCAGCGGGCACAAAAAGGCGATTAGCATGATTTTTGGAAATTTTTTCCCGGCCAAGTCGTCAGGGGGGGCAACCTGCCACCTGCCCCCCCCCCCGCCTGTTACATCACTGGTACTGAGGGTCTTTACATACTAAAGAGACATGCAGAGATTTCCAGGAAGAGCGCCCCAATTTTTCTTGAACTCAGGTTTTTTACATATTTGGAAGGCTACCAATGTATTAGATCACACCTGAAGTGAATAAGCCAAGTACGCCGTCTTTATGTAATAAGATGATTGATTTAGTGTTTCTGTCGTGCACGACAGAAAGTCAAAGATGGTTTTCTATGGGGACCGGATTACGACAAGCAGGCAAATCAAAAACAAGGTTTCGGTTTTCTTTTCCACCTGTTTGTCCAAGAAACTTGGAAACGTTCTCGTAGGTGCTACAACCGATCCAATGAAATTGAGAGAAATTCATATCCTAAAAAAATCTCCTCCTTCACTGTAATTAATTAAATCAAATATCAGATTATGGTGTTTCCGGGACAAAAAAAAAATTGTGTTAATACGGTAAGTGGAAATTTTCACGTACAGATATGTTCGCAATTTTAACAGTTTTTTTTTTTTTTGGGGCCAAATGCGAGAATTTAATTCACAGTATTGACATCAAAGATAAATGCAATCAAATCTAATTGGAAAAAGTTATTTTCGCGAGTTTTATTTGTCGCATTTTTATTTTCACTCGCGAAATTCGCGAAATAAAAACTAGCGAAAAATTTCCACTTATACAGTAGTGGTCGCGAAGTAATTATTTTTTTTGGGTGTAAACTTTTGACTGTGATGTTATTTCTTCATCCAAGAAGTTTCTAATTATTAATTTTTTAATGAATATTTTCTGTAATTAGTGCCGAGCAATACCTGCCTGTCTATTGGCATCTAAACACTAATTTAATTGGTTAATTGGAAAGTAATATGATGTAAGAAACAAATGTCAGAGAAGTGTAAGATAGTGGTATGGTTTACACAGATGGATGAAGCTCTATTTTGATTGGTTACGAGGAGGGCTAGCTCCTTCGCCGCATCTTTGTGATTCGCAGCCTAAATCATGATTTTTAAGAATTCAAAAACCAAGCTAAAAACTGAATTTTCGCGGTTCTCGGCTTTCGCGCTCCTTATATTCAAAGAATATGAAGCTGTGGCCGCCCCATGACCTTTGACCCGGGACCACGTGACTTTGATCTCATCAACATTATGAGGATCGCCTTGTGCACCTATGACAAAAAGTTTGGTTCCAAGTGAACTTCAAGTTTTCAATTAGATCAATTTTACATTAAGCCCATTTTTCAACTGGACCTCACATCGACTTGACTTTCAAATACCTTTGACCTCATCAACATATTAGGAATCCCATGTGAACCTATGACAGAAAGTTGGTTCCAATTGAAGTTAAAATTTTCAATTGAGGAATTTAAAAAAAAAACTTAACAATTTGTGACACACACAACACACACACACACATCCCAAACACCGCCACACAGGATTGCTAGTGGTCCTGCCAGCTATAGTGGCGGCCCACAAAAAACTGTTTTAGTTTTCCTTTTCGAAATCATATGATGATGTTGTGTATCCCACGGGCTGTGACAGAGACACTCGTGTTGGGCCGTAGGCCCGCCGCCAATAGTCTACATGTCATCAATCAAGACCGGGCCCGATGCGTTCAGAAGGAAAGAGAAGGGGAAAAAATGTCGACAGGCACCGGTAGCCCGATGCGCACAATTTGGATTTTAAAAGCTACGCGCGTGTGGTCCAGAGACCAAAATTTTTTGGGGGGCCTAATCTAACTGCCTCTTTTGTACGGCATGACACAATTTGAGAGATAATAATAAAATGAAAACATTTTGTGTCTCAAATATCGGTACTCTAAGGTGACATGAATCTAGACCAACAAACGTTCTAGATGGAGCTGCCACAGCGAGCAATGAAATCTTGAAATATTTAAAGGAGACACTGGCACATTTGAAAAATAGTGCGGGCTCAAGAATTTGTCAAAAATTAGTTACATGGGTGTAGAGTTAAACATTAGCCCTCACCTGAAATTATAAGATGAAATCAGCGTAATTATGGGTAAACCAAAACGGTTTATAATTAAATGTCGCGGGGGGGGGGGACAGTCACATTTAATTAGCAGACGACGTGGAAAGGCTGTAACAAAGAAACAGCCAGCAGCTTGTTTACCAGTCCGTGAACCTTTGTGGTTTTAATATAATGAGTACAAGCGATGACATTCATGTAACAGAATGTAACAGACACATTTGGGTGCATTAAAAGTTATGACCAACAAAAGTTCATGGGATGTCTTTGGCCTCCTATTAATGTCTATATGTTTGGGCTGTTATTTTTATGTGTAATATAAACCTCGATTCTTCCAATGGCCTAGAACATGTGCGAGCAAATTGAAGAATTTCATATTTTTCTGAAAATGTGCCAGTGCACATTAATGGGCATTTGCATTCACTTTATTTCATGGGTAGTTCACAAAACCCAAATACCAAACAAATTAGTACATTTGTGGTGAAAAAGCTTTGCACAGGCAAGTGTAGCCAGTCCATTCCTTCCCTCCACCCCTTTTCTGTGTGGAGAGTAGACTAAAGTATGTGGAGTCTCTAGACACACATGGTGAGTGCATGACATAGCATCTAGGCACCACCCCCATCCAACACCCCCCCCCCATTCCAAATTGACCTTCATAACGACTTAGGTACTTTGTGCTCATACAATTCCCTATATTACTTTAAGCAGGCTTTAGTAGCATGCTGCACACATGATTAACGGAGCCATTGACCGTCACACATAGGATTTGGCTATTTTCTCACAGATATTTAGCACGCTTGAGGCATCTAATAAAAAATTTTAAAGTAGGTAATTATGAAATCGGGGTGGTTATTTGGCATGAAATACTAATTCTAGTTCAATGGATCCATTCTTAACCTCTTTTCCACAATAATAACTACCCTTTTTTTACAATAATAACCATGGTGAGAACCAAATTATTTTAACACACAACATATATTTGAAGTTTTTTCTTGATAAAATTTCACCAAAATCTGTTTTCTCGTTCTTTTAATAATTGAGCATCAAGTGTTTTTAATGGGTATATTGTCTTCAAAGAATATGAGGTAAGGTTCCTGAACACACTGGGGAAACCTTAGGCTAAGTTGAAGGAAAAAGGTTTTGTTTCGTGCCTCTGCCAGTACCTCTGGCCTCTTTGAACACCAATTTTTACTTAACCCCCTGAGAACTACCGGCCGATTGGTTAAAAAGAAGGTGATACCATTTATTGAACCAATCAGGTACATTGTTAAAATGATGGTATCCCTCAGAAAGAGTGGAGTGAAATATTTTAGAAAAGCTGTTGTAATTGGTAACCCAAATGAACAAATGGTAATCAACCAATCACACTCATTGTAAGAAATGCAGTGCCTCCAGAAAAATTGCGTAACAACCAATCACAATCACTGTAAGAAAGCAGTAGACCTCAGAACAAATTGAAGATAACCAACAATCCATCATTTGGAGAAATGCAGTAGACTCCAGGACAAATTGAGTAACCAACCCCTCACAATCATTGGTGGTAAGAAATGCAGTAGACTCCAGGCCAAATTGATAACCAACCAATCACAATCAATTTTAAGAAAAATGCCAGTAGACTCCAGGACAAATTGAGTAACCCAGTTCGGTGCGCCAGACTGCTTGTTTGGGGGGGGGAGGGGGGTAAACAGGGGAAAGTGAATTTGGGGATGGAAAAAAGAAAGTATGGGGGGGGGGGAGAAGTTGAAAGTTATACATATTTAGGAATTTGAACAATTTGGTTCCAAAACCGCTGATTTTTCCAAAATTTGGTGTTTTTGGCCCACAGCTTAACTAAATTTGTTTTTTTTTATAATAATTATTTTAATTGCCAAAGTTTGCCATATAAATCCTCATTTTTCTTTTAGCAGGGACAAAAAGAGAGTCAAAATGCAATGTGCACAGCCAACAAGAAACAAAATTTTCTAGTTCTGGCCTAAGACCGTAACACTTCTTGTGGCTTGAAAAGTCGGTGGCCGATTAACCCTGAAACAGTTCCGTTCCTGCTTCACCATCACTGGTGAATTTTAAAACTAGGTGATTTATTATGTGTCGTTCCGGGTGTCGTTAGGATTACTGGGATATGTTTCATGTTTCACAGAACTACAATAGCAAGCTGATTGACAAATTGTACTTAAAATCCAGGAAAAAAAATATTGGGATGAAAGTTGATTTAAAATTGAGGAGAAAAGCAAAATCCATCGATATAATTTGGAAAAAACTGGGACTTTTTAGTTGAAAAGGGGTTATCTTAAAGGCACTATCTGTGATCCGACCAAAAGAGTCAAAATATTTGAAATTTGTAGGAATAGCTCAAAAGTGTAGGATAAGTCTGTAGAATTCTCTTAAGTTACTTTTTCCAACTGAAAAACTGAGAGAAAAGGAAGAAAACAGCAGTATTCAAAGATATGAATCTCCATTCAGTTACGTGTTGTAACTGAACATTTTATCATTTCTTAAATTATCAAGAGTTTGTTTTAATAAAGACTTGATTTCCATATGTCTTTTGAAAGTTTGGGGTGAAGTTGCCAAATTAGCAGACTTGCACTATTTCAACACTGTATACTAGGAGTAACGTTGCTCTTTGCAAGTTATTACTGATGACATTGTAATGAAAGTAAGAATATGGAAATACACAAGATTTTATTACAACTTCATTTTTGGTGCACATTAACAATGGTCACCAATTTTGTGTTGTAAGTCAATGGAGATGTCACAAACGTAACCACCAGTGTCACACATGTGACCGTACTTAGTGTTATTTGTTAATTACCAAGTAAAGTTTGTTACTTTTAATTACCAACATTGTTGTAATGAAAAAGTACCAATGTCTTTCTGAAGTAAATATAAGAATGTGAGTACTTTTAAGTACTCACATTCTTAAAATAATCACAGAATTTTAAAGTTGAAATTTGAATTCTAAAAACCCGGTTTTGTCTGAGGTCACAAACGTGACCGGACTTTATTTGCCCCTCATGACAAAATAACCAATCTGGCGAAAGTGGAAACATTATTTTTGGTTAGGTTTGGACTAAAGGTTATTCATTATATCAAAAGTAATAACAGATTGGTTATATATAAACAGCATTGGGTTGAAAACCATTTTTAGGTCACAAACATGACCGAAGAATGGCCCTTTAGTGGTATGCACTCCAATGAGTAAAAAATACATCGGTCCTTGACCGCATGTGTCGCCTGCCGTCGCAGTTTATAAATGATAGGCCTCATATGACCTTTGACCTTGCCATGTGAACTTTGACCGCATCAACAAATGAGGGATCCAATGTTGCACCTTTGACTCAAGTTTGGTTCCAATTTAACTCCAACTTTTCAATTGAGGTCAATTTTACATTTTCAGCCTGAGGTCAATTTTACATTTTCAGCCAATCTTACAATTTGACCTCACATGACCATTGACCTTGGTATGTGACCTTTGACCTCACCTCATCAGCAAATGAGGGATCCCGTGTTGCATCTATGACTCAAGTTTGGTTTAAATTCATTGAAGTATGCGGGTATTACATGCAAATGTTAACCCTTTTTCATAACTAATAATTTTTCACAACAACAGACAACAAACAGACATCAACAACAACAGACAACAGGACAAAGTGATCCCTATGTGTCTTCCTGCCTTAGGGCAGGTGACACAAAAACTTCGTAAATCCAACTGTATAAAGATATACTAAAATTGGAAATAAAACAATGTGGTTCTCGAACCACATAGTGTCATCGGCTTTCGCGATCCACCTTTCCTTCACTCTCTACACAAGTTAACCTCTAATGACCTTTGCCCTAAGTGTGTGACCTTTAACCCTACCACAACATGCAAGTCTCTATGGTGCACCTATGACCTAAGTTTGGTGGTAATTGGTATGATGTACAAGCAATTTGAAAAAGGTTAACCAAAACTTTAACATACACACATACATACACACAGACAGACAAAAAGAATTTGGATATTACTCATGCAGTATTTGCAGGCGACACAAAAACTTTGATGGGACACTGCGACAAGTGCCACCATGACAAAACACGGCGACTTCCATGGTCAACATCCTTTAGCTAAGTCTGACTCAGAGATTTCAGAATATAATTTTTTAATATATTAATTAAAAATAGTCAACTAGAACTAAAGATAGTCCAAAGTTTGAGATGAATCAGATTTTTCATTTTGATGCAGTAAACATTTATGTGTATATAACAGTGCCATAGGATACTGTGTATAACAAAATTTCCGGATCCGGAATTTTTAAACAAAGATGTGATTTTCTATATGAAGGACTTCGATTTGAGCTTAGCTATTTCACACAGTGATTAGTATATGGACAAGCATTATGTACATGCAAAAAACACAATTTGTTTGAAAATTGAGGGCACCCTCATCGGGAAATCTCTGAGTCAGCCTTTAATTCCGATAATGAAAGTTAGTTCAGATGAAGTCCTTTCATAGGGCGCATAATGCGGTGGTCATATCCATTTCCACAACCCTTGGCCACATGTCTGCTGAAAGCAGTGAAAGCTACAGTAGAGGGTTAGTCCACTGTTAGCTCAACTTTCTACTTCTTTAAATGCCAAGCAACTGAGAAGGCAGCAGTAAATACCATATTTTCAGTCTTTTGTATGCCATGACCGGGATTTGCACCTGCGGCCTCCCGACTGTGAGGCAGACACACTCACCACTAGGCTAACAACCATAAGAAGATCTTTTGAAACATAAAAAATACAGTGTTCCTTAACTTCCTTGATGGAGGGCATGTGTCGCCGACCATCACAGTTTGCAAATGGGGACATAAACATCAAACATTTGACCTCTGTATGACCTTTGCCCCAGAAAAACTCAATTTGATGTTTACATGTTCAGCTGATATACAAGATTATTTTCAGTTTTTGTTCTTGATAATAAAAATAAAATAGAGAAATTTAAAAAAATATATTTTCAGCTGAATTGGACAAACTTTAAAAAAAATGCAAAAGTTCATTAAAATAATGATGAATCTAAACATAGCATAAGGTCAACATGTTCTATCAATGTATTAAAGGGGCATTTCGTGATCCACAGCCTCGTCCCCC
>JAMKCH010043696.1:0-12104 GCA_023653785.1 Ophioderma brevispina | reverse complement strand
TACCGGAATTAGAGCCCAGGTTGACCTCTTTCGCACAACTTACACTGTATGAGTTGACGCTGTGATGTAACAAACACCCTTGGCATGCAGAGATCTAATTATCATGCAAATTTCTTGGAAGAACAAAGTTATGCTGATCTACAGAACTATATGTTGTGACTCTTTAAAGAAAGGGGGAAATGAAGTCTCTCACAAAAATGTGCTGTACAGGGGTTTCTCCTCTGTTGGGAATTTGAGATTTAAATCTATATAGATATCGAGGTTGAGCATTGCGTGTGATGTATTTCTAGCAGTTTCCATCAGAATAATGATTAGTGTATGCTTGCATTTTGAGAAATAGGTATCACTTAGTTTCTAGGCTAATTTAATTACTCCAAAGTTTTTCTACTTTATTATAGCTGTGGGATTGAAAGTGATACAATTAATAATCATTCAGAGAAAGGGGGAAATGCTGTTAAGTGCACGATTGAACATTTAGAGAAGATAATTTTTTTTTAATGCGGCGACGCAGTGTGTGTACACATATATCATTTGCAATACTTGTAGAGATGCCATTGTCTTGATCTTAAGGGGGTGTTAAGTCAGGAATTCAAAGGAACTGTTTTTTGCCATATCTTCTAATTATTGTTCCAACATATATAAAAGTATACATATTTGAGAAGGAAATGACCCAAGGAATCCAAATATGATAATATTTCCCCCCAAATACATATTTTTTGAGAAAATCATAAAAATGGTGATTTTCACTCATTTTTTTGGTTCCCTATAAAAAAATATAGAAATGTTATAAAAATGTGCCTTGTTCGTTTTTGTATTCCAGAGTCATAGTTCTAGGGTCGGTATTTCCCCTTTTTTCAAATTCTGCACTATTTTTCAAATTATTTGCCAAAAAAGGCCAAATTCTGCATGTTTCAAGATTGTTCAAAGGTTGACATTTTTAACAAAAAAATACCAACCCTAGATTTTGATATGCTCTATACGATGCATTTCATTTCTTACCTGTTGCTGATATGATTTCGAGTAACTGGGAACCGAAAATCACAAATTATCGCCGAAAGTGAACACAGAGAGAAAATTGTCATTTTGTCCAAATATTGTCCCATTTACCTACAAAATATAGCCTTATTCCAAAACACAAGCATTTCATCTTATTCTTCACACTGCTTCTGCACCAGGTCAAATTACTTATCTGGATTCTTATGATCAAAATTAAACAATTTATGAGGCTCAAATCGGGAAATTAAAATCCCATTCTGTTTGCAAAAGTAACTCGCGTAGGCAACCATTTTACAATTGCATACAAGTTACCATGGGTATGCATCATCGAATCGATGCATCAAGGCGTTTCTGATATGCTCATTACTTCCAACTTTTACTCGCGCGCCAAATAGCACAGACGCCT
The DNA here is from genome assembly GCA_023653785.1 of Ophioderma brevispina. Classification (NCBI taxonomy): domain Eukaryota; kingdom Metazoa; phylum Echinodermata; class Ophiuroidea; order Amphilepidida; family Ophiodermatidae; genus Ophioderma; species Ophioderma brevispina. The sequence goes on along the minus strand of JAMKCH010043696.1, from coordinate 10,702 downwards.
ATTGCGTAATACGCGAAATTACCCGCCCTTTTGCAGTTCAGCCCATGTGATTGATTTTGGTCAAAATGTGTAACATAGTAAAAGTAAAATGAATATATAAGGAAAAAATAAATATATATAGATTCTGTTAAAATATATGTAAATAAAATAAAAACATGTTAATGCCATTACACATGAAAAAAACTAAAAACTGGCCATTTGACTAAGCTCCTGACTTAACACCCCCCTTAATACAGTATTTTTAAAGGCGATACATATCTATATATGTCAGGTCAGGTTTTTTTGGGCCTGATACTATTTTCCTGGTACTACCTACTTCAGAGCTGGGTTGTCGGCGACTACACCATCAACCCCATTGGGTTCTAAGGAAATCCGATGGGGGGTAGCTGGTTACCCATGGCAGAACTAAAAAGAAGATCTACCTACAAGGGCATTGGCTCTGTATAGCCACCCCGTGTAGCGAGGACAAAATGGATTGAACTTTAGCTTTACTACTACTTTACTAAAGAAGAACCCCTTTTAAGAATAACATTATACAATATATGCTATGAAACGTAGTGTTATACACACTAGCATGAATTAGAAATAGAACATGGTTAGACCACATGTTTTTAATTTTTTATGGATTTCAAAATTAGTTGATTTCTCATCAGGTGCAATAGAAACATGCACTTTCCTGCTCTTTTGAATCTTTATCAGGGTCATTCTGAAGAACTTGGTGAATGTCCATTCATTTCAGTACAAGAAGCATTTTCAGCATTTTGACACACATATCTAAAGTCACCCTAGATGACCTTTGACCTCTAATTCCTTTAACACCACTTATGTAGCCAAGTCTTCAAGGCTTAAAAGTACCCAAGTATCATCAAAATCCATCTAGACATGTGCAATAAAAGGCAATTTGATACCAAGTAAGACAACTTCAACTTTATTATTTCAATAAAAAAACATGTAAAACAAGAACAAAACAAAATACCTAAGTTGTCTTGACACCCAAATAAGCTTCGCAGATTACATTATGTTAAGCAAAAACTTGAGCTTTATATAGTTTCCAAGTACACAATGTTCCACTTAAAGGGATTAGCAGCGATTTGCTAATCTGAAACATCGAAAAAATCATCAAAATTCATATTTTTGTATTTTTGTTATTGGCATGGATATGTGAATATATCCTGCAAGTGGTTGACTTGAAATCCGTGTATTAAAGACAAGGCAGTACTTTTTATCTGATTCTGTAATTTCTATACGTGCGTATCAAAATTCTGACTTGAGATCAAAAAAGCCTTTCCCAGAGAATATCCCACATTTTAAGTGTGATATTGTGCACCATGATCAATACAGTTTAACCTCAAACACAAACACTATTGATGGTTGTTCATTCTGTTCTGGTGTAAACTGCAATCAACTGTTTAGTGTAGATTTTGAGACGCCATCACTGATGTCTATTTGTGGGAGACGGTATGGCAAATTTCCTCAAATACTTATTTTTTTTCACGATTTGGTGGTTTGTTTCTACATTAAAGCAGTTATATGGAATTGTACACACTTATTCCTGATTTATAAGTTAAAGAAATGCATTTCCACATTTTTTTATTCTCTTGCAATATCGCTGCTAATCCCTTTAAAACTCATAGATCATTCTTTTCAAGTTGAACAGCAAAGTGGAAATACTATAACAAGTTGCCAACCAGTATTGAAAGAAATGCCGCCAACTTTCACAGACTGACTTCTATTGGATCGCTGAAAGGAATCCAGATAACATACAAGGTGCTACCTTCAATTTGAACTCTCACCACAGCAATGACAGTGTAGTATGTAATTCAACCAGGCAGTACATATTACGAAGCTTTATCTGGCTTGCAGTGGCAAGCATGAACTGGTTTGATATAATCTATATTCAGCTATAAGGTAAACTCATTGCGTACTTCAATATGGCTATTGACACACTTATCTGGGCCTTTCCAAGGGTTGTACATCATTTAAGAAACCACAAAGGCATTCTAAAAAGTATGCAAGTAAGACCGCGGTCACACGAGCAATATTTCATTGTTGTGTCGTAATATTCTTATTGTGGTACTACTGTAATAATTATACGATGGTCCCGGTCACACGGCGAGATTATTGTAATCGTGTCGTAGACATTTCTGGACACACGAGCACGAGGTCAACAACACGGTTCATTGCGTAAGCATGGTAGTAAACTACGAAATGCGGTCACACGGCAATTTTGCCCAGTAAGTTACGACAGTACCATGGTAGAAAGCGGCCCAACGACGGAAATTATCATTGTTAAGTTATTACGACAGTACTATGGTACAACGAAGACATGTCGTCTTAAGTTGCGGTCACACGCAGCCTTTATTGTAGTGCTATTGTAGTAAACTACAAAAAAGCCTCGTCTGACCCCGGTCTTAAAGAATTTGACCTTGTTTTTAACCAATTCATGCAGGGTACAAGGCTGGATTCTTCATGGAGTAACTACGTAAATAGCTACTATCGAGTATGCACCAAAAATGATACAAAAATCGGCCTATTTTTACTTATCAGAGGTCCCCGACACCCCAAATGCACCCCAAGGTCCTCCTCCAGACCTGGGTATGCGCCTGTACTTTATGCATGCACAACATGTAATGACACTGATCAGGGGAAACTGAAGTGGTCACACCATCTATACTCTGCACAACTTTAATTGGAATTGTGTGGAATTGTCCATTACCTTAAAGACACTATCAGTGATTTGAAAAATATTTGAAATTTGCAGGAATAGCTTCAAAGTGAAGGATACGTCTGTAGAATTCTCATAAGTTACCTTTTCCAGCTGTAGAATTGAAAGAAAAGGAAGAAAACGGCAGTGTTCCAAGATACGATTCTCCATTCAATTACGTGTTGTAGTAAGTGTCCGTTCGGACAGTAATGACTAAAATCTCCGATTCTGTCCTTATTAGGTTGCTTCTGGTTTTATCATTTGCAGGGTATGTTAGGATACCCGTACTTGTTACGTACATGCTAAAATCTGATTTTTGATGATTTTTTCGATTTGCTGATTTAGCAAATCACTGATAGTGTCTTTAACATCTTTTGCCAAATGATTTAAAAATTTTTATGTAGCATAATAGAACCAGTGCCATTGATCCACATAGTATTTCCAAATTTAGCCAGTACCCAATGACCGTCCCTTTTTAAAAAAAGTTCATAATAGTACTGAATGACCCCCCCTTTTGTCCTTTGATACCCAATGCCCCCCCCTTTTTGCTCAAGACATCCAGTACCGATAACCCCAACTTTTAGATACTGTTTTCCACATCCCCATCACTGGATAGTGCACACACACAGCGACTGTCTGCACCCAAGTTCATCAACAATCCATCTAGACATTGCAATAAAAGGCAATTTGATACCAAGTAAGACAACTTCAACTTTATTATTTTTTTTTTTTTTTTTTTACAAGAAAAAACAAAATAACCTAGTTGTCTTGACACCCCAAATAAGCTTCGCAGATTACATTAAGGCTTTTCCACTGAGACCAGTGATCGATCGACAATTTGCGATCGAATCGCTATTTGTAGATTCAAACCATCCACCAAATTCATTAATAATACTTTCGCAAACTCTGACACACATATCGCTGCTGTGTGCTTCCGCAGATAACAACACACATTCATCCAATAAATTCACTTACGTAGAGTCCCTATCCTCCATTTTGAATTTCCTTCCTTACTCAGTCCTTTTCAATTTTAACATGAACGGAAAACTCACATTTCTGTGCGAAACAACCAAGGTGACAAGTCTACATTTAAAAGATGGGGCCATGTCGCTCAACATTTAAAAAGTTCTGATTACACCACTGCCGTAAATGCCTCAAAAAAATTATTCGTGAGAGCTCACTCATTAATCCTTTCTTTGGAAGAACTTTTACATGTAACTAAGGCGCTATTGGGCATTGCGCTTCAGTATTCAGAACGGCTGCACTAGTTCTTCAAAAACGGCGATCGATCGCAAAGTCAATCGATCACCGCTCAGTGTTGGAAAACCTATATTTAGCAAAAACTTGAGCTCTATATAGTTTCCTCCAAGTCACATGTTCCCCTTAAATGGATTAGCATCGACTTGCTCAGCTTGAACATCGCAAAAATCAATCGAAATTCATATTTTTGTATTTTGTTATTGGCTGGATAGGGGAATATTCCTCAAGTGGTTGGACTTGAAATCCGTGATATTAAAGACAAGGCGATACTTTTTTATCTGATTCTGTTATTTCTATAAGTTCGTATCAAAAGTCTGACTTGAGATCAAAAAGCCTTTCCCAGCGAATTCCCACATTTTAGCATGATATTGTTGCACCAGGATCATACCGTTTAAACCTCAAACACAAACATTATTGTGTTGTTTCATTCATTTCTGGTGTAAACTGCAAATCAGCTTGTTTAGTGTCTATTTTTGAGACTCAGCACTGATGTCTTTTGTGAGACGGTATGGCAAATTTCCTCAAATACTGATTTTTTTTTTCACGATTTGGTGTTTGTTTCTACATTAAGCAGTTATATGGAATTGTACACACTTATTCCTGATTTATAAGTTTAAAGAAATCATTTCCACCATTTTTTTTAATTCTCTTGCAATAAATCGCTGCTAATCCCTTTAACACCAAATCAATTCTTTCTGCTTTTCAAGTTGAACAAGCAAGTGGAAATACTATAACAAGTTTGGCCCACCCAGTATTTGAACGAACTGCCGCCACCTTTTCACTGGACTGACTCTATTGGTCTCTGCAAGGAATCCAGATAACATACAAGTGCTACCTCCATTTGAACTCTCAAACAGCAATGACAGTGTTCAGTTTTAAATTCAACCAGGCAGTACATATTACGAAGCTTTATCTGGCTTGCAGTGGCAAGCAGGAAATGGTTTGATATAATCATCTTAAGCGATAAGTACACTCATTGCGCACCTGCAAATATGGCTATTGCACACTTATCTGAGCCTTTCCAAGGTTGTACATCATTTAAAGCAACCACAAAGGCATTCTAAAAAGTATGCACGTAGCGACCGCGGTTCAAACGCGCATATTTCGTTGTTGTGTCGTAATATCTTATGTGGTACTATGTAATAATTATACGAGGGTCCGGGTCACACGCGAGATTATTTGTAATCGTGTCCTAGAAATTTCTGGACACACGAGCACAAGGTCAACAACACGGTTCATTGCGTAAGCATGGTAGTAAACTACGAAAAATGCAGTACACAGAGCATTTTGCCAGTAAGTTACGACAGTACCATGGTGTGAAAGTGGCCCAACTGATGGGAAAAATTATTCATTGTTAACGTATTACGACAGTACTATGGTACAAACGGCGAAATTGTCGTCTTAAGTGCGGCCACGCAGCCTTTATTGAGTGCTCTTGTAGTACATACAAAAACAAGCCTCGTGTGACCCCGGTCTTAACGGGAATTTTGACCTTGTTTTTACCAATTCATGCAGGGGGTACAAGGCTGATCTTCATGGGTAACTACGTAATAGCTACTATGAGGTATGCACCAAAAATGATTACAAAATCCGGCCTATTTACTATCAGAGGTCCACGGACACCCCACGAAGCCATCCACCCCAAGGTCCTCCAGACTGGGTATGCGCTGTACTTTATGCATGCCACAACAGTAATGACACTGATCAGGGGAAACTGAAGTGTGGGTCACACCATCTATTTACTCTGCAAACTTTAATTGGAATGGTTGATATTAAATTACTGTCCATTACATTAACACATCTTTTGCCCAAAGATTTAAAAAGTTTTATGTAGCATAAATAGACCCAGTGCCATACTGAATCCACATATTATTTCCAAATTTAGCCAGTACCCAATGACCCTCCTTTTCAAAAAAAGGTAATAATAGTAACGAATGACCCCCCTTTGGTCCTTTTGATACCCATGCCCCCCCCTTTTTGCTCAAGACCTCCAGTTCCGATAACCCCTACTTTAACAGTAGTTTTCCACATCCCCATACACTGGAAGTTGCACACACACAGACAGACGGTCTGCACCCAGTTCCGCACCATCTCAGGACGAAGGCTACACCGTTTACACTGGGCTCTCAGCAGTGGTTATGCTATTTATTATGGCCAAATTTGGGTTTAGCTATTTTTTAGTATAAAGGCTATTGAATTTTTTGTCGGTTCAAATTGGTAGATGAATTTCCCAAACATATATTTTAAAAAAATTACAGCAAGTTAAATTGGGCGATGACGAACCTAATCAAATGGAAACCGTGACCTCCGATGACCTTTGGAATCATTCACCATATGAAGGGAACCACTACTGCACCTTATTGACTACTAGAATGAGTAGTAGTAAGTAGGTATCCAAGTTTTTATCCGGGTTTTGTCCCCATGAAACGGGGTGGCCGGATCACCTCACACCTATTAGTAATCGCCCGTATTACTCCCTCACTTTGCCTGACTTAATGCCTCCTCCATACTCAACCCAACCCTCCCACTGAAAGTACAAACTTTCCCCACAATTTTGGCTTGATCGCATCACAAATTTGGAAGGGTGTTTGCATATGTGGATCCTGGGGGGGTTCCTAACGGAAATCATTTTTTACCGAAATTTTCCTATCCCACTCTGCAACGCGATGTACGAGAAGATAAAATAAATAGCGCATTATATTCTATGGTGTTTTGAGTCATAGTCTTTTTTCTGTCATAACTGTGCCAAAAAAACCGTTTGCGTACATAAATTTTACCAGTACAAGTACTCTTTAATTGCTTGTAATTTTGCGCACAAAATGGGCACGTAGTTTAAGGAGGCACCACTAAACCGCGAGCGTCATGCATGCAGTGATGCACATCTACTCGTACATCGTTTGGTGCATTTGTGGATAGGAAGTCGGGTCTAAAAAATGATTTCCAGTAGTCAAACCCAGGAATCCATGTATTGGAGACTTAAAAGAATTGGCACATGAAAAACTTCAAAAAGGAGGCATGGATTGAGGGTGACCGACTACAATTAAAGGTGAAACTTATTTCACTTATCAGGCGCACCCCTAAAAAAAAGAAGTACTGATTTTGCCTGATGTAAAGCTTTCCATCAAAAATAATGTTTTTTTTTCCCGCCATTTGAAGGATCAGCTGAGAAAAGTTAAAAAAAAGGTGAAATGTCTAATGGGTGTATAGGAGCAAATACAAAATTGGCTCCGTTTTTAATATTGGAAATATTAGCAAATCAAAATCACCTTTTTCTCTCTTTAAAATTTTTGTAGTTAAATTGACAAGGCAAGAAATTTATTGAGTGTCTAATATATATGAAATTACTATTTATGAAACAACTAAGTTGGGTTGCCTCAAATCTCTTGTTGCAAAACTTTAAAGGTCAGTGTACTGCCCCAGCCCTGGTACTAAATTGTGTTTCAGGCTACTCTAATCATGAACTTTCGTAAGTGCTTAATTATGCATGCTATTTCATCAATACACTGATTTCTTACTCGGTAAAGTAATTAGTGGTTCATACACCCAGCCCTTAATACATCATTAGTTCCCGTGTCTCCAGACGGACACCAAAAATACTTTGAAATCTGTGAACCAGAATCGCTTCTAAAATGCACTTACAATTTGGGCACAGGCTACTAGCCTACTCTAAGGCCAAAAAAAAAAATTGTTTGATTGTCCTCGTACCGCCCGACCGTAAACCATCGTCCCGACCGTTTACTTTTTTTTTTGGAAAAAGTTTTTTGTTTTAATTCTTGAAGGAAAACAAAAAAATATCAAAAGGAAAATGAAATTAAATCACAAAAATGGATCAAAATGCACCAAAATCGGCCGAAATAAACTAATAACACCCTAGTATGTCTCTAGAAGTGTTGTTATTGCAGTTCGTCATCCTTTCAAGCACAATTTGAAATATTTTCTCGCTAGCGGTTATTGCCCCAAGACCACCAGCCGGCAGCCACAGTGTATGACGTCTGCATTGATCTGTACTAAGGTCTGTGAACAGCAATGGCGGCTGCAGGTTTCCACCACGCTGTATAATTGTACGGATACTGCAAATTTCTAGCGAGTAAGATGCACTTTTGTTTTCCAAAATTGAAAACTTGCTGTGCAGCACCAATGGGGTTGTTTATCTAGCTATTTTGGTGGCCTGCAACTGCAAATTTTGTTTTGAGAGATTTTTCTCCCGATTTTTCTGCCCGTTCGCATGCTTCGCAATGATGCAGAATTCGGAAACTATCGGCGCTTCTCTGCAAATTTTTGTCGTTGGATGTATTTGAATTTTGATTTTGTTTCTGCCGAGTGGTTCTAATTAAGTACAATTATTAAGAATAAATTATAATAAAAAAATCTGATAAGTTGATTTTTCTTATCCAAAGTCACTTCCCATATGACATGTATGAATAGGGAATGTCCAGGCTGGGCGGGGAGGGTGATCTTACTCAGTTAGGCCCTACCATGATAAGGCTAGCACACAAATGTGGGCCCCATAGATGATAGTTAAGAAATTGGGTCTTACATGGTAAATAAAGACTTGGAGGATTTGTTCCACGCAGTGTAGACAAGGGAGCAAGAGTGTAGATCTCGTAAAAGTGTGGGGGGTCGGGGGGGATGATTCGATGTGCAAGAACGCATAAACAGAATTGCTAAAACAATGGAACAGGTTCATCGTTGAGGCTTTAATTGTCCATTCATGTGAAAATGTTGTATTGAAAAACCTGTCGTGCTGGAACATGGAAATTATGTTGTTGTATTTATTTACCTCCAGTTGAAATGTGATGCAATTATCGTTATTACAAAATGGAACATGGCTGAAAAATAAAAAGTTTTAAAAAAAAAAAAAAAATCCGACCACGAACCCATTCTGTCAGAGGCATTATGGACAATCAAACATTTTTTTTGGGGGGGCCTAATGTTTCCCTTTGTAATCTTAATCCATACAGTAAGGTGGTTTGTTTCATGATAAGGTTAAAGTAACACTAGCTTCCAACCGTTGCACCATGTTTGATGGTAAAAACTTTGGGCAAAAAATGCAAGAGCATTACCGTATTGTTCTAATAAACGCCAAACGTTCAAAAGGAGGGCGTTTATTACAGGAAAAATGGAAAGTCAAAAATCCTGCAAAAATCACTTAAACACATTTATTTCGCTGTTACCAAAAAATTACAAAGGAACGAGCAGGGGGGACGCTGTTTGTGCACCTGCCTGAGGTCAAAGTTCTTTACTAATTAAACTATTACAACGGTGCACAACAGCGATTATGATACGGATACGACAGTCCGGGCCATTAAATCATGTGATTTATATAAGCTTAACTCATTTTCTTGATTTGTGTTATCGGAAAAATTGTGGGGACGCTTATTAGAGCAGGGCGTTTATTAGGAATAATACGGTAATCCACTGCAAAGGTACTACACTGGCAAGGAATCTGATAATTAAATTTTCTGATTTTTGTAGAGGTAATAGCTCTCATAACTTATCATCTTCAGCCATTATCAGTCCACTGCTGGACGAGTAGCTCAGATGTTTCTTAGCCATGTTGTTCGATGTTTCCTGCTCCCTTCCAGTGCACTGAACCCCAATAGTTGTCAATGTCATCCCGCCATCTCACAAGTTTCCTGCCTCTAATCCTCCTTAAATTTCCACAGTTCCAAGGATGTTAGTAGCGAAGTACATATATTATCGTTTCTCCTGCACGGATGTGTCCTGCCTACCGCCACTTATTAACTTGTGATCTCAGAATGTCTGGAATTGTGTTGTTCCCCTTACCAAGCATTCATGTTTGTTCTTTGGTTGGTCAGTCTTTTTGCCTGTTGTGTTGAGCTCTTTATCTTTTTCTCCAATGGATTTGTCAATGTCCAAGTCTCTGCTCATAAGTTCATTGTGGCAAACGGCATTGATTGAATACATTCCTTTATTAGAATCATGGTATTTTCCCTCTCATGATATGACTCCGTTTCCCATGAGGGCATCAACCCAATCTAATTCTCTTCCTTATCTACATTCTTGACTCTTCCTTCAGGCTAATTTCTCTGCCCCAAAATAGTGTATTATTCTACTTAGTCAATTTTGTTTACCTCCACAGTAAACAGTGTCGTTGGGCTACCCAGTGAATTTGTCATAACTTTTGTTTCTTCAGGTTTCATTTTTCAGTCCACAGTAGCACTGCCGTATTACATGTTATCCACTATCAGTTGTCAAAATTGTGTCACACTGCTTAAATTCTTCAAAAAATAAGGAAGGACATCTGATGGTTGTCAAAAGTGTGGTTCCCCCCCCCCATAAAAAAATCTCAAATTTGCCACTGACTTGTGGTACAGAGGGCAATAAATCGCCCCTTCTAGATACACTACTCAATGAAATCTGTTTACATGGAACCTGCTTGATCAGTACCAAATGATAAGCCCTACTACTGCTGCAGGAGGAAAAAAACACTATTTGCCATCGGCTATATGCGTACGTGCTCCAGCAACAAATGCCCAATATGACAAATTTTAAACACCAATGCAAGAGTTTTATAGTATTGATTGGAAAGCATTTAGAACAAATAGGTGAAAATCCACACAAGATTTGGTATGCTACCATGCAGCACTGTGAATCAAAGCACAGGAGTTATTTATCAATAGCCTAAAGCATGATGATTCACGCACCACCAGGCAGGGTGTCTTAAGTAGGCCGCTTGAAGATGTTCTGAAGATATTTAAGTTCATTCATCTCTTT
>JAMKCH010043695.1:0-12579 GCA_023653785.1 Ophioderma brevispina | reverse complement strand
ACATTGCTTGACGCGACTCTCTAATTGAACGATGCGACACAGATTTGATCGTTTGGGGTGGCTATCTATTGCAAACGTTTCATTATTTTTTTTCCTTCAAATTTTACTTTCGTTTCGAGCCCCTGCCTCTACTAGGGTACGTCACTGTTTTAATCTGCTGAAAGTGTGGAATTTCATATTCTATTTATTATAATTTCCAGCAGACCATAAGAACAGCAATCAATAATTGTAAATAAGCAGATGACACTTTTTTTAACTCTTAACTGTATAATTTTTGTATTTAACACGGGCAAAGGTTAAGGAGACTTGCACAAAGATTTAACACCCAAAACACGCTGAAAGGTTGTTAGCGTTAAATAATTATTAACCCTTCGAAGCGTAAATATATCCAGAATTAACATCTTACATAAAATAACACGTTCCGATAATATAAGTGTTTCCACTGATTTACTTGCGCCAATATAAGTTAATCTCCGGCCTTTTGTACACCACCTACCGTGTTTAGAAATCAAACCCATCCTTGTATATTACTTGTAAACATTTTTCAAGCTAACATTTAGCGTCAAATTTTAACAATCAATATTAAACACTATCTAACCCTCTAAACGTTTAGTATTAACATGATTACCCAAAGCCATGACAGGACAGCAAGAAAGATTTATTTACTAATTGGGTCTTTAAAATGGTCATTTCCCCACCCCAATACAGGGTAGTAAAAAAAATCTTGAACCCTGGCTTGTGTCCGCATTTTGAAACATAATCTAACTTATGGTATCATCTAGAACTTATTTCATTACCCTTTAATTTGCTCTAAAAGGATCATTCACATCGGTCAGATATAGGCGGAGCTACAGTCGTTTGATCAAGAATTGTTTTTGCGCTCTGTCCACACCCGATTCACACATTACAATGAACGCGTTCAATGAAGGAACAGTGTGCCAGAAGAACATCGGTCATTTATTGACTGCAGAAAGTGTGAGCCTTTTAAATTCACAAAATGCAGTCAAGATTTACCATCGATGCCCTTTTAAAAACGTTTATACTCCTAATAATCACTCATAACTATCATTTGAAAAATAAGTAACTTGATAAATGTATCAGTTCTGGAGGAGTTGATGAATCATATCATTTGATAGGAATATTACATCGCTGACAACCTTTTGAGGTTTAAGTATTGTCTTTTATTTGTAGACAAATATTCCACCTCTTTGAAAAAGTGTTAAAATAAAACTTGCTATTATCACTGCTTTGACACCTTTAAATCTCACTTTATTTGACCTTAACCAATGAACATACCCTTATCATTATTTTGGGGGAGTCATTTGACTTAGTTGGGGCCGCCGTCATTTAAAAATGGGAATCCGTGGATAGTGTGAAAATCTGACTACTGATTCAAAAGACGTAAGAGTGCCTATACTTAACCGATTGAACTTATATTTTGCAGGCAAATTAAAGATAATTGCTTTCCGATGATACCACATAATTTAGATATTAATTTTTTACAATCAAAAATGGCGGACACAAGTTTTTTTTTACCCCCCCTGTATAAATCCCCGATATCAAGACCCAAACGGAAATAGCCCATAATACTGAAGTCCGCTGCGAAGGTATAATATATTTATACCCGAAATAGATTGTGCTATTGTCCAATAAAATATACGCTGTGTGGTCCCTTTTTTGTATTATTTATGAATCATTGAAACACAGGCAGAAATTCGAACCAGCTACCAATAAATCTGAAAGTCGTAAGTTCAAGTTTTTTTGATTCTAAATCGTTATAGTTTGCGCGAGAACTGCCGCTAATTTGTTGGTCTTTTTAGGGGCGGCCGACGGGCGCACCCTATTAGCTTGGGTTTGGAAACCGTTAAACGTGAGACGGGCGGTCCGGTAAGTGTAATGAATTGCGGCCGTATCGTTGTGCCTTACTTTTCCGTGTTTGCGAGCACCGAAGTACCGAACAAAAACGTCAATTTTCTCGCGAGGTTCTATAGGTTCGACCCAATTACGATACATATTCAAAACAAACTAGTACGGACCCTCTGATGCAACAATCTCATAGAACCCCTTCGTTATTCCGGACATAACGTTAATCGCTCGCGCAGTACTAATATAATATCTTTCGCGGTCTGTGACACAGACTACACACTTTTCCGGACCGCCGTAGAAAACTCTAGCCAAATTGGGGATTTCTACGTTCCATCACACGATATTATGTTACATAGCGGATGTTCCAAATATGGTGGAAAATATATGAGGAGTTTCTCAAGATTAACCCGATACCTAAATTAATTTCTTTCGGCAGAAATTTAAATCAAGAAGAAGTTTCTCCATTTTTTCCTTGCGAAATTTAAGGAATATTTTTAATATTTTTTTTAAAACACTGTATAAATGGTGTCCTCCCACGTACCACGCCATATTGGGTCATTGTCAATCGTGACCTCGAGTGTCTTCCATCACCGTTTTTACCAATTGAGCAGATTCCCTTTTATACAACATTCCATGTAGCGCAGCGGTTTAAGGTACCTACCCACTTGTATAATTTTTTGCCCGCCGGTGGGCCTGGGTTCGAAATCGGTCAAGAAAATTTTGATTTTTCATTGTTGTTATTTAGTTTTGTTCGTGTTTGAGCGGTTTGTTCCCAGGAAAGATGTGCCGTTGTTTTTGCTTTTTTTCTCCTTTTCTCCCCCCCTTTTTTTCTTTTTGTAACAACCTACACAGCTTAAATGGGAATCACGAAGTTGGGAATAATTGGTCAAAATTAAAAAAATATGAAACAAAATTACACCGGAAACAAAATGAAAGTAAATTTAAACATATATAAAATCAAAATAAAAAATTCAAAGGAATTAACAATTGACCTTGACTGAAAAAAGAAACGCTAAATTACAATAAAAAGAAAAAACAAATACAGAGAGATTTTAAAAGGAAACAATTATTAACTAAAATTATTAAAATAACATAAATATATACGCAAATTAAATTACTAACAAAGTTAATGAACAAAATAAATGTACAAATCATAACAATGAAACTAAACTGAAAATACATACACCAATAGACCAGTACTAAAATAAAAATGCCTAATAAAATAAAATCTTTATAATAAAGATAAGTTGAATAACTAATTAAGGAGATTAAGACTAACCATGTGGGATTAATCTGGTTAAAAAAATCCGTATGATGGGAACTGGGTCCCGCTGCGCTTTTAGGTTCTTCATTGTGATCTGAGCTTTTCTTTCTCCATTTTCCGGTGTATGCCGTTTTCTGTCGGGGTCAGCACTTTATTCCGACGCTTGCGTTATTACGAAGCTGCATTATTCCGAATAGAGCAATAGCTGTGGTTATTCGAACCGAGCAAGAGCTGCGTTATTCCGAAGTGTGTTATTCCGAATTGAGCAAGAACGGAGAACTTCGTTATTCCGAAGGTGTAATATTCCGAATTAAGCATTAGCTGCGTTATTCCGAAGCTAGCTTTATTTCCGAATTGAACAAGAGCTACGTTACTCCGAATTGAGCAAGAGGTGTGGTATTCCGAATTGAACCAGAGCTGCGTTATTCCGAGGTGCGTTATTCCGAATCGAAGCAAGAACTGTGTTATTCCGAATCCAGCAAGAGGTGCGTTATTCCGAATCCAGCGACAGCTGCGTTATTCCGAATCCAGTAAGCAACTGCGTTATTCCGAATCCAGCAAAGACTGCGTTATTCCGAATCCACAATAACTGCGTTTTATTCGAATCCAGCAAGAGCTTGCGTTATTCCGAATTGAGCAATAACTGCGTTATCCGAATCCTCCAGCAAGAACTGCGTTATTCCGAATTGCAAAAGAACTGCGTTTTAGTCCGAATATGAAAACAGTGTGTTTCTATTGTTGGTTGGCGTCCACCCCAGTACGTATGTAAATGCGCGGGCTTCCAACTTTTAACAGGCGGGATCGAATTGACCAATGAATATTAATACGATAAGAATAATTCTCGCCTACGTGTAATGCTTTGGAACGTCCGCCATCTTGGATTGGGTCGCCACTGGTCACGATAGTGTACTAAGCGGTACTACCGTACGGATTCGAACAATCGCTGTTTACTTAAAGAGCTAAGCACAACGCAAGATGATTTGTATCAATTGAAGCTATGGCAATCCAGAATTAAAATTATAACATAAATCTAGTGTTAAATGCAAGTCACAAAGAGATATAAACGAAAAAAAGAGGCCGCCCAAAATGCGCTCAATCACAATCCCGCTCTCTTGCCAATTAAGAGTTGACGTCACAGCCTGAATCACCAAAACTGGACCTCACATTATCTAGAAACAGTTTTCACACTGACCAGTGATCAATCCACTTAAATTTTTGATATTTTAAAAAATTACATTAATTTTGTAATTATTGTATTTATGTCCAAAAACAGGGTGTAGTGTCAACTGTAGTTGCAACTCATGGTTATATCACTCAGTAAAGGGAAAAATAAATAAAAAAAAACATCATATAAAAAAACTGTTGTTTAGGTAAATAGGGATTTTATCGAACGCGGAAGTATAATTCATTCAATCCCGCAATGTATGTTTTAAAATTTTATATTTTTGTTGAGAGGTGTATATCGCTAAAGGTTTGTTCATTTGTTCAGGAAAATTATAAACTATGGTTAAGAAAAAGAGGCGTAACTTAATTTTCCTCCTCCGAACAGTACTTTCTGAATAATTTTCATGATATTTATATTTCCAGGCATCCCTTGGGAAAACTTTCGAGGCTATACTAGAAACAACGCTTCGTGTTTGGTTCTCTTCTTGTTTGGTTTCTTCTTTAATTCATCCGAGCGAATTGGCTTTAAATCCAAACCAGTCAGCTGTTTTAAACAATGTAAGGAAATCTGTAAATTTTGTTAAGAAAGGAGAAACACGAAATGGAATGTTACGATCGCGATGGTTTTTTTTTTAAATATACAGTCGGCAGTTGTTTACCGGCTTTTACACATGGCGTGCACGTTGTTGGACACGATAGCTTTGAAAAGGGGCACTACATACACCACTACTGACATATCCACAAATGAGACGAAGAGAAAACGTCTCATTTTCTTTGCCGTTGTGGTATCCTGTGGACTTGAAAAAATGAAAAAAAAAGCACATTACGTAGCACAGTGCAAAAGAGGAACAGCACTATAACTAAGGCCGTATAAAACGACGACCGAAAACAAATTCACTTCCAAAATTAGGGACCGTCAGCCAGAAGGTTTTGGCTAGGACGAAGAGATACCATAGCTGACGACGGGAAAATTCAGAGAAAAATATAACTTTTGAAAATATGAAAGTTGCCCGGAGCCGTTGGTGCGTTGTAGCCCCAGAGAGGGTAAAGTGACTATGGGGGTCCAAAATATTGACTGCTCTAAATCTAATGAAATGTAGCTCAAATTATTCGTTAGGTTACAGGAGTAAAGGAGTCAATTGGGTCACATGTGTGTGGTGATTCCTTTCCAGATATGTGAGGAAAATAGGCTAAAGGTCATTGTTTATTCAGAAAGGTCCCAATTGTAATTCCAAGATTTCTTTGTAAAAAATATTAAAAAACATATTTAATGATACTGCTTCCAATATGCTTTTTATTTTGCCTATGGTTGGTTCCCTTTCATGGGAGGGGTATTATGTCCCCGTCCCCATAGGGTCCTCAGGGAATTTGTACCCCTTCCATATAACAACAAGGAGATGCGAAAGTTCAAAAGCATTTCATATTGGATCAGGTATCCCTTAAAAATTTAAAAAAAATATTTTTACAAACAAATCTGGTTTATTGCAAACGGGTGACCTTTATTGAAATAAAACAAATGCCTTAGGCTATTTTCCCAATATCTGAAAGGAAGCACCACACGCGGGTGGCCAATGACTTTTTACTCTACTTACCTAAGGACTTAATTTGAGCTATATTATATTAGATTTAGAGAAGTTTCAAATTATTGACCACCATTGTAACTTTACCCCTCTCATGGGGCTACACGCAACAACGGGTCCCCGGAGACGTTCATATTTGCAAAAGTGATATTTTTCTATGAATTTTCCGTGTTAGATATTGGTATCTCGTTGTCTAACCAAAACCTTCTGGGCTGATGCTCTAAATCCGCGTTTGCTGCATCTTTGAACACAGAATGCGAGTTTTGGCGAGCACAATTACGGCGTGATCAGCTCTCAAAAGTTTTCCCTCTTTGTCAAATCATAAAATAGGAAGTTTTGAAGTTTATTTTTTAAAACTTCTCTTTGATTTTAACGAGGAAATTTGTATCAATGAGCTTCAATGTGTACTTGGAAAATGCCAAAATGGCTTTGTACAGGGTAAACCCCAAGCCATGCATCGCCGATTTGTCAGGGCGATGTGTAATGATGAGCCGTGAGCTCTGTCACATCAACGGGCGATACCCGTGTTGATGCGCCGCATTGGTTTTTTATCCAGCTTTATACTACTCGCCCCCCGTTTTCTCTCGTGTTTCAGTGAATACTAGTGCAAGGTTTGAGCAATTTGTGGCACCAAATAAACAAATTGTTACACACATTATCCTATTTTATTTGTTATAAGAAAAATAAAATCAGTAGTCCCACCATTCCACGTTTGTCAACCGGTTTGCATTAGCAGGTCCCGAGGCTGCGTGAGCACCATTCTTGTCTGCTCAAGGCCGTGCCCGAGGCTCAAATAAAAAGGGAAATTCAACGAACAACAGATATTGGGCTCATCATCAAAATCAAACTCTTCTTCAGATGATTCAGAAAAATTCTCGATCTGAAGGTGGATATTCCTCTTCCTCAAAAGCAGATGTATAGTCCCTTGAAGGGGACATTTCGGTCTGGCTAGCCCTTGCCGATAGGATAATACTTCACGTGTAATTCTATATATACTGAATGGGCCCTCACTCAGTGTGTATTCACTCAGTGCAATAGACCGTTTCAGCACGGCTGTTCAGGCCTTGACGTAATCCAACTATGCGCCCAATTCCTTGAACACTCGCAAGGTCGCCGTCAAACATACGCTGTTGTAGTAAAGTTTACTTTAATTTAGCTTTTTTCAGGTTAAAGTATCGAATATGCAAAAAGGCATTAGTTTATTGTTGTTCTTTCGATATTATATTTATTAATTAAATAACCCGAAGTACTTCAAGGGCTAGCTCTTAATGTTTATGCGTCAAAATCGATGTCATTTTGCGCCCGAAACGCCAACGCAGATAGGTCGCCGATTTGTGCGTGTGCTTTGAGATTGAATGACCGCGCGTTTCCATAGAACTCGCCGATTTCTAATGCTGCCAACCAAACCCGATTAGTACACTATCTGGGCCCCGGGGGGGGTCTATATGTCTTGGTATACGTATATGCCTTGGTTTTGGGCTTTTTTTTGGCCAAATTTTCAGTATATCGATGGGTGGGTATCAAAAATAATGTGTATACTGCCCCTTTTTTGATGGAATATACTGTAGGGTGCACTTTCTACGAGAAATCTTTTGACACCCCCCCCCCTTTTTATTTTATAATTAATGAGAAAATTCAACGAAAAAATCAATGAAAACTTCGTAAAATCATGAAAATGAGTGATTTTCGTTAATTTGGTATGGAAAGGGTAAGATTAAATTTTACATGTTTAGTATATTGAACGGGTCTTAAATTTCACCAACATAGGTATCGAGTAATCAGCATTTTGAGGTCCACCAGGCACACGTACGATGTTGGTGAGAGTAACCCCCGCCCCCCCCCCCCCGATCTGGGCCCCAGTGACGACATCAAAGATGGCGGAGTCGGCAGTCTCTAAAATACTTTATTCTGAAGATAAAGAATCTATATTAGAAGGTAATTAACAGATACAGACTCAGCCATCATGGCCATATTCTAGTGGCAAATGTTACTACCGCAAATCCATTTTTAACTGTCAAAGAAAGATTAGGGTTAAGATTTTGTCCAGTCAGAATCTTTCAGGTTATGAGATCGTATAGCTTGCTAAATGTTCAAATAATCCTTACCATGCAGATAAACCTAAAGGCTATAGGCCCGCATGGCATGGCCGGGGGCATGGCTATTCGAGAGTTTATTTTTAGGACTAGTTGTTGAGATCCCCTCTCTGATGCCTTTTTTCTTTACCTTGGGGTGTTAACCAAGGATCGCTAAGTCCATTTGATTTTATCTGTACTCTATCCCACTTAGTGACGTCATCATTGCTCATGAAGGTATTCACCATCAAAAATATGCTGATGACAAACTTCTCAATTTTATTTTAATTATGTCATTCTGCTTACCACTCTGAAGCCGTTATCGTTACAGTCATGCATTGCTGATATTCGTTTCTTGGTCCATCCAGAACGAACTCATGCTGATGATACAAAACGAAATCATTCACTTTCATTCTCAAATTCAGGTCTAACTCACGCTACGAGCCATCAACATTGGTGGTCTGATATTCAGCCTCTAGTTCAGCCAGTGATGTGGGTGGTTTTGCTTGCGAGACCTTATAGAACTGAAAGACCATGATCGCAATGTTTGTCGGAAAGCTTTCTCATGGCATTTATAAGATAGGTCGTATTGCAATAATCCTTTGTATAATTTACCCAAAAAATACTTGTCCTCTCTTCAGAGAGTCCAAGTTCTTGCTGCGCGTTCCCCCCCTCTTACAGGTACTAACGGCATGGAACATATTTCATATTTCACCCATCCTCCGCGAACTCCACTGTTGACTGTTGACAAGAGCATCCGTTCAAAATTTGTTGCTGCCTACACGGCTATCCAATGGTTTGGCTCCTTATACCTTACCTTAGTAATCTCATCTTCCCTAGAATCTTCGTCTTCAATCGCCGTCCTTGCCCTCAAACATGGTCCTCGCATTTAGAACACCACTTATGGGGACATGGCCTTTTCCAGTATGCGCACCTAATCTTGGAATACCTACCTGTTTCCATTCGCACAACTGCTTCAATTGAGCCAATTTAACATAACTGAAAACTTTCATGTTTTTCACTTGATTAATTGCAGTTGCATATTTTGTTGTTTAGCTTAAGTTCTTGTCTTTTATGTAGCGATCAGAACCCGTTTTGTATTTGTTTATAAATGTTGTTTATTTTCAGTAGTAATTATTATTAGTTCCAACGTGAAGGACATTAACATTAAGGATTAGAGGCCTAGAAGACATTATTTTCTAAGAATATTTATGATAAAAGTGACATAAATTTGGAATAGACGAACCAATAATGCAGGCATTCAGTTCTGCCCCACAACGTAAAAACGCAGTATGTGCAAATATAAAACATAGTACATCCTTTTATTAACTTGCACTTCAGGTCAATCACTCCGTGCTAAAGGGTGTATTACATATGGAAGACCCGAGCGCAAATGTCCGGCCAAGTCCATTTTGGTCCTTTTGAGTTACGGACATTGGTTGGAATTTTTAAATATGCATGCGACTAATGAATGAGGTATTGCTCTTAAATTTGGCACGGATGCTACTAAACTTCATAAACCATATGGTTGATAAAAATATATCTTGGATAAATTTATTGATAAATTATCATTTTAGGTTTTTTGACCTTACAGACTATCTTGCGCTCACTTGGAGGAAGCCTGCATTATTTAGCATCTTTCATTTCAAGAAAAGGTTATAAAATGTCGTAATTTATCAATATCAATATTGATTGATATGCAAAACTAATAATGATAAGCTATCATTGGTTATTTTTATCATGATTTTAACAATATTGTAGCTATGCCAGGATTGTAGGAAATATTTAATTTTATCGCGTCAGCCGCTATGTTGAAGGCTGTCTGTGAGACGGTGATTTACTCACTTCACAATGTTTCTCTCATTTTGAAAGTTTTGAAAAAAATAGAGAGATAGTTTTAGTTTGAATTTTACTAAGATTTATTTTGTTTGAAAAGAACATGACATATTTATTGAAATCATCATATTTAAAAACAATTTGTCCAAGTAATTTTTAACCGTTTAAATATTAATATAACCCAAAATTCGCTTGATAAAAACACTCTTGGACTTGCCACATCTTGCAAAAAAAATGATGGTTGGATGTGAATTTTGATACCTTAACAATATCTTAAAATATTTGTTTGGGGAAAAACGTCAACACTACGTTCCTTGACCCCAGCAAAATGGAACACAATACTCACTTTCGCCAAAAGTCTTCAATGTAGTAGATACTGCTCTTAGTTATTGAAAAGATTGATCGTCTGCTAATTTCGTCAGGAATTTTCCACCCAAGTAAAAGAAGTAGTTTGGCAATGCAATCTGAATTCAAGATGCGTTTTTTACTTTGTGGGTGCAAAGTTTTAATAAAAATTAACACATTTTTAAACAATAATTCCATTTGATTTGTCAAAATTTGTTGTTATTTTTGACACTGGTTGCGACAAAGCAACGCAAAACGCAACTGTGCATTATTGCACCGCCTTCAGATATTGGCGTAATGCACCATATAGTCACACAATTTAGGTGACAGACCCGGAAGTCCCAAGAGGGCCTAGATTTTGGAACTATCAGAGGCTGCGCCAGGGCCGATAGCCAGGGGGGTGCGACGCACCCCCCAAAAATGACAAAGGTCCGCTTTAATGATTTGAGGTCCGCTTTTCCATTTGAATGTCCGTGTTTTCAATTAAAAGTTTGTGTTAAGGGTTTGTTTTGGTGCATTTTATAAATTTAATGACTAGCAGCTGTTAAACCATCGTATTACGATGCCTTTTTTTATCTTCTCTACTGTTGTTTTTTCTCAGACGCTGCGACGATTTTTTTTTAACCCCCCTCCCCCCCTCTTTTGGTACCCGTCTTTTGGTACCCGTCTGCTTTTGGACGGATAAAAAGCATTGCTTTTATACCAGCAAAAGCTTATACCCCGGGCCGAAAGTAAGGATTGTTTTTTGAATTGGCATTGTCAAGGTCGAAATCGTTTGTTTGAATCGATACTCTGCACAAAGATTTGTGCAACGCCAGTAGATCTTCCTACCGCCACTGTCCCGATTCCTTTCGAAGCTGAAACCTTCTGGACAAGTATATCAATCCATTTCCGTTTTTCTGAGAGTTAGCACCTGTGGACCTTGTTGCTGCTGCGCCATGTTTTTCCTTTGAAAAGCATATACCACTTAGCATCTAAAATCAGTTTATATATATATATATATATTATATTAATATGCAGGAGACTATCTTTCAATGCAAGTGGTCCAATGCTTGAAAGCCAGCGAGATAAATTGATGACCCTACTGGAACGGTAGTTTCACGCTTGTGCGATCATGATCGCACAAGCGTGAAAATCCGAGTAACAACTACCGTTCCAGTAGGTTCATCAATTTTTATATATATATATCTATATAGTATATATATATATATATTGATTGATGACCACTGGAACGTAGTTTGTACTCTCGGATTTCCACAGCTTGTGCTATAATCAGTTGTCTGATGATCCACCAACGTGAAACTCCGAGTACAACGTACCGTTTCAGTAGGTTCATCAATAATCTCGCTCTGCTTCAAGCATTGAGCACTCTCATGAAAGATAGTCTCCTCGCCTATTATATATATTATATATATCTATATATCTATTTTATATTAGACAGGATCCACGGCAGACGACACCACATTACATCTTCATTCACATGTACCATAAGAAGGTGATCTAATAGCCATTCGTCTGGCCAAAGTGTGGGACAGCTTTATATACGGCGAAACAAAAACTCCCATTTCTGTGCGCTTTTCAGATCAAATCCGCTCCATCCGCAATCATGTCAAATCCAAACTGTTGCTGTCCACTTCAACCAATCTGATCATTCCATCAACCATATTTCGCATCACAGCTATTCTTTCCACTGCTGGCAACCCACACCTCTCAGACACATTGCTGAACACGTATCTTGCCACGTTAATACATCAAACCCTCCGGCATGACGTCAAATTTCCGAACCTTTCTCAAGTGCAGTTGGATTTTCTTTCCTGACTCTACACATTTTGTTTGAACGTCCATCATACCACGTTTTGTATAATGGCCCCATATTTTGACACCATGGATTGTATATATTTTAATAATGTAAAAACTTTTTAGCTTTAAAAGAGTGAGTTTTAAGGAACTTGACACGACATTACTGTCGAACCTCTTCTACTTACATGATTAACATCATGTTAACTACATCTTCAGCACTGTTTCCAAGACTTCACTGTTTGGACATTTCCACTATATATATATATATATATATCTTACGTACATACTCCGTACTAGGAGAATTTTTTTTTCCAGTTGATGGAACCTGACGATTGAGATTTCGAGTAGGCGCCCCCTACCCTGACTTAGTAATTTTTTGGTACTTAGTCGTTTCTTGAACGAGCATCAGCGGAGACCGCTCCTCTTAAGTGCCACCGCGGCCACTTCCAGGGAAGACCAAGGAAGCGTCCGCTCTGGACTTAGTTTTTGTTTGAAAAGTCTACATGCCGTGGACGGGTCTAGGTGACTTTTCACCGAAAGATCTAAGGGCGAACTTTCCGCTCTGGACTAGTTCATTTTTGAATGGCTCGTACGTGCCATTTCACCCAACGTTCGCTTAGTAGATCTAGGGGATTTTAAGCTGACCACTGAA
>JAMKCH010043694.1:0-12548 GCA_023653785.1 Ophioderma brevispina | reverse complement strand
TGCAGTTCGTTCATCAATACTGATATTGTGAATTTGGTTATTTCTCTTTCACTTGTTCATTATCCCCTCCAATACGGTTGCAAGTGAGGTAGAGGCATGTGAATCAAGGAAAAATCAAGAATAACCGTTGTCGCTTTCGGGTACATATACACAGATCCTCACAGCTGACGACTCATGTGTATCCCCTTATGTTCTTAGTATGGGAAGCAACTGGTTGTCTTTCTCTTCTTCTATCACTAGTCACAATCCATGTATGTTTGAAATTTCTACTCACATTATTCTCTTAAGTTATTCTGGTATTGTGTATAATTGATGTACATTATCATAGTTGTTTTCACATTAGAATTTTATCTATTGTACTTGATAATGACATAATTGCTCCTTTTTTCTATGTGACGCGCCTAAAGACGTGTGCATCAGGCGCTACATATATCAAGATTGTTGTTGTTATTAAAAGATATCTGCTACTCAGTGTCCTGTTTTCTTATATAGTTCAATAACATTAAACAGTATAGTGCAATAAACTCTCACACATAGTTGTTATTGGTATAAACATGATAAAAAGGCCGGGATAAAGGCGCACCACGAGAATAAAATGTATAAGATACATTGCCTTTTCCATGGATTACTTTGCTTCACACATCATGTTGCTTTATTTATCATGTTTATATAAGTTCAGTATGAACAATAATTGTAAATACTCATATAATAACACGATTTTTCTTTTCCGTTTTTCTATGTGACGCGCCTAAAGACCTATGCAATAGGCGCTACATATATCAAGATTGTTGTTATTATTAAAAGATATCTGCTACTCAGGGTCCTGTTTTCTTATATAGGGCAATAACATCAAACAGTATAGTGCAATAAACTCTCACACATACTTGTTATTGGTATAAACATTTCATTTCACTTTATTTAGGTACTACCAAGGATAAAATACACAAAAAGTACACCAAAACTGCGCACTTAATTCCATTGTGGTCCTTGAGTCAAGAAAGTGAGGGCCTAAGAGGATTGCACTATCACTATAACAAATACATAAAATAGCAGCCAAGCTGCAATGCATAATAAGTTAAAAATACATATTACATACAATAAAAATAAACCGCATAAATGCAAAATATAAAGAGAGGCTCTCGCACACCAATTAGTGAATGAACATGTCTTCCTCATCAGTTTTGAGCTTTCAAGAGGAAGTGATTTGACATCCTCTCTTAAACCTGTTTTGGTATGCAAGTTGCAGTCCTTGAGGAAGAGGAATTCCATAGTGAGATGGTTGTGTTAAAGGAAGGTCTTGTGACCACGAGACCCCATACGAGGGTTTGTTAAATGGCCAATTTCCCAGCACAGGTGTAATGATTGTGAATTCTGTTTGACAGTAAAACAATGTCAACTGACATGGAAATGGCGGAACTGCCATTCAAAATTCTAAAATATGGCCCACCATGATCGTGCCACCCTGAGCCAATCGGCAGCCAATTAACTTTGTGGAGTTATCTGCTCCTATATGAGCCCTCGGAGGAAGATCCAGACATTCATAATTTTAGTTTTGAGAGATTTGAAGATATAGTTGGAATGTTTGGTTAAAACAGCAGATACCAAACACTGCAGCCATAATTATAATGGCATTGGATTGAGATGAACAAGTTTTTTTTTTGTGTACAAGTTAAGAAACTTGCCCTTCTATGAAGAATTTAAGCCCGAGTGACCCCTTTTTAGAACACCTTGTTACCTGTGATTTCGCCACTAAGGGACCCCCCGTGACTAGAGTCAAGGCGCCAAGGTATTTTATTGCGACTTCGCTTCAATCCTGGTATCATTACATATGATGTTCAGTATGAGTGCCTCGCAAGCTTACGCTTTGTTCCCAAACAGCGATGACTCAGTTTTTTCCCAAGTGCACTGATGATTGTGTTGATTAGCCATCGCGACTGCATCAAGTTCCAAAATAAGACGATTCCTGAATGAAACTGACGTCACTGTGCGAGACCATCAGTGCCGAGGCACCTGCAAAAGAAGAAGCTTACGACTCACCACAGAGGCCATGTCGCTGACATAGAATTAAAGAAACAGCAATGGTCCCAAATTGCGCCTGCGGTACTTAGCACGAGATCTTTAGAGACTGAGAGCGCGTTCCTCTATGTCAACAACCTGGGTCCTGTCAGTAAGATACGAGTTGAACCATTTCACAGATTTATCGGATAGACCCAGCGGCCCTCAAATTACCACAGCAAGATATTGTGGTTGACAGTATGACCAAATGCTTTTTGTAAATCTAGGCCAACCATACCAGGTGTAATTTCCTTTGCCATATTTTTGTGTGATTCGACAAGTGGATTAGACAAGTGTCCGTTGAGTTGATGGTCTAACCAGGACGAAAACTCATATAAAAGTGATTTATCCTTAAAGATTATTTCAAGTTGATCAAACCTAATGCGCTCGATGATTTTTGACACTACCGAAATAATGGAGATGGGGGTGTTAAGTACCAGCTTCAGTTTTAACTTCTTTAAATGATAAAAAGGCCGGGATAAAGGCGCACCACGAGAATCAAATGTATAAGATACATTGCCTTTCATGGATTTACTTTGCTCACACATCCATGTTGCGTTATTTACTCACGTATATAAGTTCAGTATATGAACAATTGTAAATACTCTTATATAACAATTTTTCTTTTCCGTTTTTTCTGAAGGTAGAGTCGTCTGAGAGCATAAAGAGCTTCGCAATTACCGCCAGTGTCTAACTTGCCCTCTTTGTTCCAAATCACTTGAGAGAGAAGCGGTGGATTTGAAACTAACCCCAAATAATATCTTGAGACACACCTGCACGCAATTTGATGCAGTTGCATATCGTCATTCAACAGCAATGAGACGCTCTCCTTCGTATTCACAATATGACTTAATGCGTCCGTCCTCTTCTATTAGATCTTACGGAAGCGTTTGACCAATTGATCATCATATATGCTGGACCGTTTGTCAAAGCGCTACGGACTTTGTGGCCTGCCTTGTCGTGGTTGGAGTCTTACCTGGAGGCCAGAACCCAACCCAAAGCGTGGTCATCAATGATGGTGTGTCTGATCTATACAGTGGATTGAGGCGTAACCTCAGGCTCTGTCGCTGGTCCAATCAAATTTATTATGTAACAGCGCCCCACTGCAGGACATTTTTTTTCATCGCCAACATGGACAAATTGCGTCATGTATGTGACGACACGCAACTATACATCATGTTTCACAACAAAGGAAACGTGGCACGGCGATTTGATTAGACTGAGGCATGTTTGAGAGATGTGAAAAAACGTGGGCGGGTCAAAAACCAACTTGCTTTGATGACAGCCAAAACGGAACTCAGTCAGTTATCTTCCAGATTTCGTCAAAACCACCCTCTGCAAACATGTTACGTAGGCCAGACAGATATCTCACCGAAGGATAATGTGCGAAACTCTTGGTGTTCTTTTTGACTCATAATCTTCGCATGATCGACCACATCAAACAACACAAGCAACAACAACAGGTAATATTTGCGATTCCAGAAAAGTGACGGCTAGAATACGACGGTATCTCGACCAACCTACTACCGAGCGCCTTGTGCATGCATTTGTTAACGGCTAGATTGGATTGTTGAAATAGCTTGTTGTATGGAATGCTCGTATAGTCATGAAGACAGAAATACACATATAGTGGAAAAAAATTTTTATTGAGCTGATTTTTTTCACCAGACATTGCAGAATACATCATATAACCAATATCCCAAATCCCCATTAATTCCCTTTGGGGGAAAATGTTATCAGATTGACGCCCCAAAATAGCTGACATTCCATATAATTAGCTATATCTGGCTTCCACGTAGATGTTTTGATGATGTTAGTCTAAATCTAAATAGCCATTTTTCCTTTATGTTGAAATTCAAAAATGGCCACCATTACCTATAATTTGCTTATCTCAACTTCAGAACAATGAAAAGACGGGATAAAGAAACACAAACAAATCAATTAGATCTAAATAAATATATATAAGCGAATTAATAAAAATGACAATAATAATTTAAATGAATACTATAAATAAGTGAATAACTAAATAGATAGAAATAAAGAGAAATTATGGTAAAAGGGACGGGTACAAAAGACGGAAACCTGAATTATGTAAAGGAAGTCCTCTCTGGGGGTTTGCACACCAAATGTATTTCTCCCAATTTCTGGGATTCATCTGTATATATTTCTTTCACACTCCAGTTCCATCTGGTACGTGGTTGTAAAAATAGAACATATATATTGGTCTACTGGTTTCATGCCCATTCTGGCAAGACGTACGTTTAGGCCTATAATTAATCAGGAGTGTTGTGAAGAAAAGTATACGAAAACTGCATTATACTAAACTTTTTTTTAAAGCATTCTTCCGAATGAGTATTATGTTGGCTGCGTCACTGGTTCTCATTGTGCAGTTTTGGGAAATTGTATCCTGACTAAGTCAAAAAACATAAACACCCAGTATTCATTCTTTCGAATAGACTAAAGATGAACTAAAATGACTACTATTTGGTAAATAGAACAATCCCTTTTCGGATTATGCCTTTAAACAAGCCTCGTATATATGCGTCAGTTTAACCGAGCTTCCTTGCAGGATACTGCAAATGAAAGTATATGTCAGTGAGAAGATAATTATATGTAATGGCAGCAAATTGGCAGCCATTTTGGTGGCCATTTTGGATTTTTGACTTAAGGAAATCATCAGTGATTTAGATTTAAACAAAAAATGAATTCTTTGAACCTCAAAACATTAAAAAATATGAGATATAGCTAATTATATAAAATGGCGGCCATTTTGGATTTTGGCGTGAAGGAAGTCATCAGTGATTTAGATTTGTACATGAATGGATTCTTTGACCCCCAAAATATATTCAAAAACACTAAAATCATCAACATCTACTTTAAAAGCGGAGATATAGCTAATATGGCGGCCATCTTGGATAATTTTTTTCCCCAGGGAGAGTTGTGGGGATTTTGGATATGTTGTTGTACGATGCATTCTGATTATCTGGTCAAAAATCAGTCAATAACAATTTTTTTCAGGTCAAAAATCCAGGGGACCACACTATTGTGAAAAGTGAAGCACTTATTATTTAAGTGATAATAAAAGTAAAATAGCATTTCGAAATATCATAAAACTTGAAAAAAACTGTTCTAGACCTAAATTACAGATATCTCGAAACAGCAAATTAAAAAACATACTTATTGGATATGCAGTGAACTAGAATAATGCCACTGGCTCAGGAGAACTGGAATTTAAGGGGGATCGAAATGCACATGGCAAAAAGAATATTTTTCCCCTTTTTTTGTCCAATGACACCCCTTAAACCAAGTTCCCATAAGGCTAGTGGCATTATTCTAGTTCAATGCGTAGTCCATACGTATGTTGATTGCTTTTTTCCAAATCTCTTTAAGATAAATCGTTTTGAGAAATCCTTACTACAAGGATGACAATCATTCAAATTCACTTTGAGATTTGGCAATTTGCCTAGAAAACAATGTTTTTCAAGTCTTATTAATTTAGAAATGTTATTTATGTTCATTTTTGATTAGAAAAATAACGTTCTTGATTTCACAAATAAACTGTGCAAGTTAGAGACTCAAAAGCTTATTTACTCCACCTTAAATAAACTTGATACTATTTTATGCTTTAACAAAGGCATCAGTCAATTGTCTGAGTTCTGTTGTGATAGTGAGTACTTTATGGCCAATCCTGTTGCCATATGCACTTGGGATACATTTTGCCTTATTTTGAAATATCTGAGCAATGGAGTAGTGCGGGCTATTGGATAAGAAAATAAAAAGCCACGCCATACCGCATTCTCACTAATGATTCTTAGTGTTGAACAGCATAATAAAAATCCAGAAAACCCAGTCAACATGCTGAGTGCCCCTACATGAAGCAGAAATACGTCAATGCTGGGTTTCCTCCCGCGATATCAGTTTTTATCAGAAATTCCTATGCATTGTGGGATGGAATGCACCAACGATGTACGGACTAGATAAAATACATAGGCATAATATTCTATGGTGTTTTTGTCACACTCCATGCATCTCGCGGTTTAGTTGATCCTTTAAAATACGCGCACATTGTGTGCGCAATCAAAAAATAAAAGGCAATCAAAGAGTACTCTTTACTGGTAAAATTTAGTACCGCAAACAGGACGTTTTGGTCACAGTTTATGACAGCCTAGATCAACTTCCGCTTGTGAAAAGGTGGATCAGGTCAAACTTACAACATTTCCCAATTTGAGTAAAGTTGGGACCCCAGTTTAATTTCAAAATAAACCTCTATTGAAAACATTGTTTTAACAACTTTTTAAGGACTATTTCCAAGTCATAAAATTCAACTTTAAAACAATCAAAATGGCAATGAATTCCGGGGCCTGGTTTAAATTGTATGGTTTGTAAAATTGTAAATTGTATGTTTTTACAACACACAACACACAACACACACACAGCCACACACACACACACACACACATATATATATATATATCTATATATAATTATATATGCTATAATTTAAAAGTCAAAATAAAATGGAGTTATAACACAGAAAAACACATTACTGCATTTTCATTTATTTACTCTTCAGATGCGAATGTTTACAAAAGAATTATCAGGCTCTGACAGTGCCGTTTTGCTATTCCGATTTTGTTTCTTTTCCCATTTAATAACACTTAATATCGGAGCCTCATGACACACAGCGCATCAATCGGCAGAGCGGACACTCTGTTAGCAGAAGGAGGTGCTGGCATTCCCACACCTCCTCCTCACCACGCACCAGCACCGCCTTTTTAGAGACTGATTCACGTCATAATCGAATGTCATGAGGTTTTTCCAATCCAAAATCATATCAAAAGTGGTTGTCATTACCAACATCAAGCAGGCATAAGAAAATCGGCTAGCCCTCACGATGAATTAAGAGCAAGAAACCAGACGACCTATTTTTAAAATGGCTGCTCCCGTCTTGAAGGCGTATGGAAAGGTGTCATTTCCATTATTGATCTTCCTTGGAATATCGCATAGTGTAACGCGTGCGTCGTGGCTGTTGATTTGTTTTCGCATTTTGCGTTTAAAATTATACGCCCGCGTATGTGCATTAATACCATACGCAGTCGCCGTCGTAATTGATTTCCTCAGAAAAATTCCAGAATGTATCCAACCTTAAATTTCTCTGGCCAGTTTTGATTTAATAGCTATTACAACCAAAATGCCACATGATTTGGGGATCAAAGCGGTTCAATTTGGGATCAAAACATCCCTACCTATTGCCCAAACGATTTTCACAGTTGATTATTTCAGAAGCTATCAAAATCATACTTCAGAATAACTTGTTTTGTTTCAATGGTGTAAACTATAAACAATTAACTGGGACAGCCATGGGAACTAAAATGGCCCCAGTATATGCCACTTTATTCATGGGATATAGAGAAACACTCTTGTATGATCGTATTCAGACAACTATGAGTGAACAAACCATCACTTATTTTAGAATCCTGGCTCAGAATTTGGATGACTGTTTTAATCATTGGGAATGATAACATTGTACTTTTGATACATTTACTAAAATTTTGAACAGTCTACATGAAGCATCAATTTTAAATCAACCTACAGTCACTTCTAATTTATCCATTTCTTGATATTGATGACAAATCGCCTCTAATAATAACATTCAAACCGATATATTCTATAAACCACTGATACTCACCAATACTGGCTTTAGATCCTTGTCACCTAGACATATTAAAACCAACATTCCTTTCAACCTTGCGATAAGGATTTGCCACTCGTATCACGAATGATATAAACTTCAGAGACTTGAAGAACTTACACAAATGCTCATAAGAGAAATTACCCTCTTCAGTGATAATGTAGGCATTGATAAAGCTGTAGACTCAATAGAAAAAGAACCTCTTATTACCGAAAAAAAAGCTGAACAATAGCAAAGAAGCATCTTAAAACCTTCGTTCCCGTCAACAACCCAATAACATCAATAGCGCATGTAGTTAAAACGGGTCCATCCCTATGCTCAAAATAGTGATAAAATGCTTAATAGGATTTTAAATGGCACCCAAGTATAATGAGCAAAAAGAACAGTCAAAACGCCAAACTAAACAGATTCTAACGCGAGCTGCTTCAATGCTAAGGTTGTTAAAGCCCCAATGTGCAAAGACAAGCTGTGGTACGTGTACACAACTCAAAGAGTGTTTCAATTACATTGTAAAAAAAACGGCAGTCAAGTTCAGAAAAAAATACCATGAATGACAAGAGTAAAACCTTGTTTATGTGATTACATGCAACGATTGTCAGAAACATTATTTGGACAAACCGTGATCAACTTATCACCCGTACAGAATTCATAAAACAACAGCTACGAGTATCCTAAGACACGCCACATCAGCTAAGTCACACATCGACGAATGTACTAGAAATCCTAAATGTATGCAGCAATTTTCCGTAGTTCCAATTCTCACAGTTCACATTAATGACATCAAGCGCCTTTGTATGGAGAGTCGCTTAAGTGAGATTTCAACCAAAACTTAATAGTGTTTGAATCCGTTTTTATAAAACCCGGTTGTTTTTTCAAAATTAGCCTTTAATTAAAGACTTTTTTTTGTGTCAATTACGACGCGACTGCGTATGCGTATAATGCACATACGCGTGCGTACTAAGTAACGCAAAATGGCGCACAAACAAATCCAGCCACGCGCACGCCGACCACCTATCTAATAATTCTTTTTGTAAAAACATTCGCATCTGAAGAGTACAGACATGAAACTGCAGTAATGTGATTTTCTTTGTGTTATACTCCATTTATTTTGACTTTTAAATTATATAATCTCTAGTGTTTAAGCATTTTGTAACATTTTGACTATATATCTAGTATCATAGCTTATATATATATATCACTTATCTTCAACTCATCTATCTATCTATCTCTATCTCTCCTATCTTCTCTCTCTCCCCCCTTCACCCCCCTCAACACCCCACAAAAAAAACTACAACACCCCACCCCCCCCGCTTCGCCTCTTCAATGGGACTACTGGCCAACTGTACACTAACTTTGGCGCCGCCTTTACCAAACCTGGTGCTCCATCACACCCGTCCCCCCTGGTGCTTTGAACATTGCTGCAGTGTTTATGCACGTTGTGTTTTTTGACACCATAGACACGGCATCTTAGTCTTTTTTATAATCTATTTTATTTTGGTGTGTTAGTATTGTAAGTTTGTAACCTGTTTGAAGGTGTTAACCCGAAATTTGTACCTATAATCTGGAACTATACCAGCACTGTAGCCATACCAAACCCGGCGTCTACGACGCTGCCATTGCATCCAGTGCTTACGCAGCTCCTTCTGACCTATATATATATTATATCTCCTTCTGACTTATATCATTATCTAATTAGAAAAAAATCAGATGATTAAAACAGAGAAAAGTGTCTTGTTATTTGTTCTGCCATCCATGTCTCTGAAACAACTATGTTCGCCATCTCATACGTCATCGGACTTAGCAAGAACAAGGCGAACTGGTTGCTGTGTGGCCACTGCATTATGGGGCCCTTGTTATGTCCCTTAGCTGTCCAAGCTCTGGGAATTATTCCCAACTGCAGAAGTTCCAAACTGATGGTGGATGAATGAACGTGAAAATTGAATACGGGAATCGGCAGACTGTCACGTCGAGGGCCTGGGCCATATCCGTGTCAAAACTGGTAACCACCGTGACGTCAGCGCGAAACCGTGTTGCCAAACTCTGTTTAAAAAGTTGGTTTGGTGATGTTTCAATCTCCTCTCTCAACATTGCACCAATTTTTTTAATTTAAACGCAAATGTAATTTAAATGAATCACCACATTTTCCCTTCAAATTATTTATCAGGCTATATACTGATCTTGTACACCAAATTAAGAGACGCACAGACTTGTTGGCTTTCAAGATGGATTTCAGTGTATTATACCCAAATTTGACGTCACTTGACAAGTAGGCATATTCATGATATGACGTATCTAGTATTACGTGCCTGTATAACATCTCCCTTCCTTTGAAATAAAGCAGATTTAAAATGATCATTAAACTGTAGTGATATGCAAACTTTCAAAGTTCCTTGAAGTGTCCATGTATGCACTAAATTAGCTTTAGCCTGGCTATTAAGTTGCAAAATGTCCTGCAAGACTTCCTTGTCTTACTATCTTATTAAATCACTTCAAAGTTTAAGTTCTTTCTTTCATTATCAAAGTCCATCTCTGTAACAGTTTCAAACAACAACAATTACAATAAAATTCATGTCAGCACCCTGTATGCACTTCACAAGTCTATGAACTTGCAGATGTGAAAATATAGATAAGACATCTATACTGATTTTGTTTCCAAAACAATTTCATATCTGAATATTTGCCAAATGTTATTTTGAAAACTAATGTGCATGCAGCGTGCCATATCTAACCTACATGAAGTACAGGGTTACTAGCACTCCTGTCTTCAAAGTAACAGTCTAGAAACAGAGTTCTAGCTGCTCTATCCCAAACCAAATGAGTGACACTTGATGTTGCTCTGCAAACAGTCATCCTGTAGCATCTGTCATAGTTTTTTCTTGTCATTCATTTCATCCCTCGGTGGTGTCACTTAATAATCATCTCATAACTTCAGACTGACCCTCCGAGTCTGTGTGAATTACATGTGTGTTAGGTGTAATTCTTACACCAATTGATGTTGTCATGTAATTTACAACATGGTGTTGACATGTTACCTATAACTTGAGAATAATTTGATAAACTTTTAACTTAATGAACTTTAAATAAAGCAAAGCTAAGATTATGACCTAATCTGAGGGTCAAAATTCACAGCTTTCACAGTTCAACTGCTTACAGTCTATTTCACAAAGTCTCGGTATCTTGCCGGTGGTTTGATGTTTGCTCTTGTTCTTGTTGACTTGGATGGTAGTTTCTTATGCTGAGTGTGTTTTCTTTCTCTGCAGTCTAATTGCTTTGTTTCCTAGTTGACTTTACTGGTTCAGTCTTTGGTGTTTTTAGTTGTTGACTTTCCAGAAGACTCTTGCAGGTTTTGTTCTTCACTTTCATTGACTGTTCTTGTATCTGTGGATGATGTTTTCTTACGTATGCTTTCTGTCTCACAAGCGGCTGGTGTCTAGGGTCAGTGGTGCGTGTCTATCTAGGAGATTCTGTCTGAGGTTTGTAACGGAGAACTTTCTATTTCTCCGATATACTCCCCATTTGTGGTTTTCCACAAGGTTACGAACTAGGACCAACTTTGCTTGCAATTGCTGTTTGCCCATTCTTGGTCACTGTGTTCCCAGTCTTTGTCACTGTAGTTCGGCTGTCTTCTGACCAACTCCCCTCCGTTTTAGTACAGTGAGGTCTTTTAGCACTTATCAGTTTGTTTCTTGGCCTTCTGTTTACGGCTTTTGATGTTTTCATTTAGCGCCCGTAACTACTTGTGGATTCACAGACTTTCCTGTGCTGCTGGTAACATTGGTCGTGTCCTTCTATACACCAACTTTCTGAGCTTGACTGTGTCCTGCTTCATCTGGTGTATTCCGCTAATCCAATATAGCGAGATACAGATTCTGCTCCCTGCTTCCTCTTTGGTTTTCTTTTTGATCCACTTTTTTTTTGGCAATTTCACCGCCGATTTCGGCTTTACCATTCATAATGACTGTGGTAGAGCGAACTCGTGACGTGGTTCAGCTCCCATTGGTGAACTCAGCAAATTCTTTGCTCACCCACTGTGGACCATTGTCGGAGATCAATGTAGTACATATTCCGTGTAGGGCAAAGTGTTTCTTGGTGAAACCTATGGTCAGTGGCGTAGCTAGTGGGGACAGGGGGGGCACGTGCCCGGGCGCCACCTCAGGGGGCGCTGAAATGACGTTGGGGAAAAATGAAATTGACACTGTCCAGGCAGTATAGGCCTATAGTTTCATAGACTGAGACCCTTGAGGTATTACTTGTTAAAGCGGCACTGGCCATTTTCACAAAATATGAATTTCTTTCAATTTGCTCTCAAAGCATCGTCCTACCATTGGAAGAAACAGAGATATATTTTACACATCAAATATCATACCCTCACACAGATAGGGACATTGATATGACGATAAAGATATCCCGTATTTGTAGGCCACAACTTCTCTTTTTCCATAACTTCAATCCACAATGTGATCTATTACTATATTTTGACTCGTACTCACTGAGATTAAAACCACAAAGTTCTAGCCGGTCAAACATGTGCATAGCGTGGGAAACATGGCATACGGCGTGCGGTTCGTTTGTGTTAAACGCCATTTTTCTGTCGTCTGCTGAATTTTCGTCGTCGCCGGCGACGCTAAATTTCAAAAACGTCCGTTTACCCATTGCGGACCAGCGATTTGTTCTTAATCCTTTCGGGTGAGGGCTTTTGTATATAAAACTTTACAACCATGCAAAAATATCGATTTTTTGAAAATCTTGAGGGCGCACTTATTTTCAAAGTGCCAGTGTCGCTTTAAAACTCGGAGCTTCC
>JAMKCH010043693.1:0-12463 GCA_023653785.1 Ophioderma brevispina | reverse complement strand
GAGGTTAAAATAACACTTGCAGAGTGTGTTCAATTGTAACTGATTTTGAACACCTGCAGAACATGTTTTATGTGTTCAGGATGTATTCTGCATATCATAAAGGTATAATGGAGCACTTAAGATCATTTTAATAATTTGGAGCGCATATTTGACTTTTGAGCAGCCATATTGGATTTTTGCGGCGAAGTAATGATCAAAGGTCACAGACCGGTCAAATAGGGTGCATGCCGTGGGAATCACGCATACGGCGTGCATTTTCTTGTGTTAAACGCCATTTCCGTCGTCTGCTGAATTAAAGCAATATTAGCACATTTTTTTGAAGAGCGCCCCCAATTTTTCCAAACAAATTGAGATTTTTACACGGTTGCATTGGTAACTGGCTAGTAAACCATATCTGTGAACGCTTAAGCTCGAAAATGCCTGTGTTTCACAAAAGAAGGAATTTTGTAATTAGAATAATTGTTATCGGGATCCTTATGATAATTCAACGGCTGCTGGAAACGGCCGGGAAATAGCGACATTGGTTCAGGGAAATCAAGTTAGAGGTTATTTTCTCGGGGGCACTATTTCATCATGGACGGACATAAACGTAGCATTTCCACATCTGCCGTTAAGTCCAATCTGGGATCCAAATTCTAATTACAAAATTTATGATAAATACGCATTTTTTAGTATTTTCGTTCGCAGGTATAGTTTCCTAGACAATCACCAACGTAACTGTGTCAAAATACCAAAGTTTGAAAATTGGGGGCGCTCTTCCAAAAAAGGGCCATTATTGCTTTATGTCGCCGGCGACAATTATAAAATAGTTCTGTTTACCCATAAGGACGTTGATTTGGTCATAATCATTTAAAGGTGCTTGTCCGATTTATTCATATTGTGTTCTCTACTTGATATGAGAGCCTGGCACTTGCACATACACCCCATCAAGTATCGTGGGAAACAAACTTGCGGTTTTGATGGTAGACGAAATAATGCATGTTGCAAAGCCCTATTCAATACTGTGCTAATATTGATGGTTAACCACTAAAACGGCGGTTTTTTATTTATATCTTGGCAATGAAATGGATTTGAGGGCTTAAATTTCAGGACGACAATGAGAAAAATATGGGCTTTCATCTGATATCAAAATCGATACTACTTCCGGGTAAATCAGGGGGGGGGGTCCCAAAGACGATCGGAATACGCACCTTTAAGGTGAGTGCTAATGTATATAAAAGCTTTACAACCATGCAAAAATATCAATTTTGAAAATCTTGAGGGCGCACTATTTTTCAAATGTGCCAGTGTCTCTTTAAAACACATTGGCACACAGACGATGGCGGCCAAGCCTCCTTCAATTCAGCAACTCTCCCAAAATATCAAAAGGAATGATCTCGGCTTAGTTTAGAAAACAGATGCGCTGAAACCCTTGAAGCGCCAACGCTTTCTCCAACAATGGTTGTCCTATTTCTGTCAACTCCAAAAGCTTCAAGAGTAGATAATGTCAGGAATAGATTAAACGACGAAGCAATATATGCTACTTCTTCTTTAATACAAATGAAAGTCAAGACGTTCTTTGATCAGAGAAAATTTTATATAATAGTTTAAAAGTAGAACAATATTTATATTTCTGACAGCCTTTTCGTGCCCTAACAAACTTTTAACCGGTCAATCACAATATTTGGTAAAGGTGTCCTAGTTTATTGCTCTCCCCAGGCACCAATCCATAGCGATACAAACAAACCCCAATGTAAACTTGTGGAAGAATCCTCAAACCACATCAAACCAACTAATCGAGGCACGTGTTAATTACGACGTCACACCATGCATTGCATAAAGCATGTCATGTGATCTATTCCAACCAATCACTGCACGTGGTCGTGCATGTACAATTAGGAGAAACCCAGAAAGAGCACTGCGCTGTGACACGAGGTTCCGGTAGCCCATGTGAAGTGAATAAAAATACGGAATATCGGAATTAGCAAAACTGTATAATGGAACGATGTCGTGGATGGGAAAATGTTTTGAAGAAGTGTGTTTTTTGCCTTGTGCATATTAGCACCGTTCGGAACTAAACCACTGACATTTTCACTAATAATGGACTTTGAATCTTTGCAACACAATTGTAGTTTCCCCCTGGACAATTTGGGAAGCCTGATCCTACGGACAGATAGCTCAATCAGTCAAGCGCTCGACTCCAGTGTATGCTCACCATGCGTATAGGGGTGCGTTCGAGCCCTGTGTAGATTCAGCTTCTTGTAATTCCTTCCCTTCCCTGGACAGAAATTAAACCGCTTAGGTTTTGTCTCGATTTACCCATGCGATATTTGGGAAGCTGATCCCGCGGCGATGGTTTCTCGATGTAGTTTGCTGATAAGGGAAAGCGCTGATCCATCCCGATCTGCTGCATCCCTTGAAAATGAATGCTAAATGGTTATGGTAGGTTGGGGGCCACAGTGATCATCGACCATTTGTGAAAGCGCTTAAGCGCCAATCAAAAGGCGCTTTATAAATCTCTCTCTGCTATATCTTCCCCAATTATTCTTATTATTATTATTAATGTCTAGGAAATAATTCTGAGCAAAATGAGAATGAAATGTAATTTGAGATTTTGGCCAATGGCTGTAGCCACTCTGTGGAATAACGATTCTTTACGTAAGAACAAAAAATCCTGGAACTAATTTTAAAATGAAAACTGGCTTGACTCCCCATGGATATTACTTTGAATCCACTTGAGGGCTTCTACTTGATCTAACATACCATAGTTACCGGTTATCGTCGCATCTCCTAACATGTATCCAAGAAAAAGAAAACTTTGTTAAGCGACTTGGTTGTATAAGCACAGCTAAGTGTAAAAGTGTAGTTAAGATCTTGTGAATGAACGCCATAAAATTTTATCAAATTTGAAAGTTTTGCACGTTGATATTCTTCTAACATTTCCAAATACACTCACTTTAGTAAATTCATAGCCTATAATCCATTTGTCTCTAATTAGTATTTTTTATCAGACAATGTGTACGAAAAACCCGAGCTTACCCGTAGTCAAGAAACCAAATGGTCCTAAACGATAGTTTAAAGTGATTACAATTACGTCCCCAACGGCAGCCAATGCTATCCCGTTAACCTTATTACCGTAGCCATAATCAAAACCGCCTCCGTGAATGGATTTTTTTATGAATTACATTTGCAGCCATTTACTTAATAATTGATGAGTATAATATAAGTTGTTAAAACATAATTATAATATAAGATTCACTAAAATTAAATGCACAAGAAGAAAATGGCATTAAGTGACTATGAACTTCCATATGCGTTCTCTTATTATACGCTTCTTGTTAGAATACATAACCATAGCAATTTTAAAGTCGATCTATGTTTGCACTAGGACGGTATGGATCCTCGTTTAAAAATGTGGCAACTAAATTGTCAAATAAATGTTTGATAAACACATCAGAACACAATAAAACTGAAGAAAACAAAATTAACAAAAATCTTCCCTTTGGATTGTTAACATAAATATTTAAATATAAACAATTCTCGCTCTGCGTTAATCCATCGGCTTCGACGTTATCATATTGTAGGCATATATCACGTGCATAAGTTGCATTGTAAACACCTTTCCATATGCCTTTTCGAATCGGAGGCGTAAAACGATTTACATCGGCGGGCGATTCCGCATACGGGATACCTTCAAAGACATCGATAAATTTGTTAATTCCGAGGAATTCATTCTCAAAGTGTATCGTTTTGCCAAGCAGATCCCCTTGTTGCACAGGGTGACAGTCTCAATTTATTGCAGAGTTATTAAGCTAAATAGGCCTATTTAGGTGTAGATACGACTTTGTTGCACTGAAAATTGAATTTCTGTTGAGTGCAACAAAGTCGTAACTGGTAGATACGACTTTGTTGCACGACATGGGAAAACTAGTATGTAGATACGACATTTTATTTCTTGTAAAGCGATGGTTTTTAAAATGGTTTTAGTAAAAATCTCCCAATTTTTTTTTGTAAAAAGAGCAATTTCATTTTTTCCAAATTTATACTAATTTATGCTAATTTTTGACACAAAAAACCTTAAAAACATCACAAAATGTAGTTACAACCTTACAACCTTAATTAATTTTAAAAAGTAAATGAATACGCATAATTTAACATATATTTCAAGTATAAGGCTCAGTTTATTGCAGAGTTATTAGGCTAATTAAACCTAATTAGGTGTAGATACGACGTTGTTGCACTCAAAATTGAATTCTGTTGAGTGCAACAAAGTCGCAACTGGTAGATACGACTTTGTAGCACGACAAGGGAAATCATGTGTGTAGTTACGCCACTTTGATTAGCTAATTAC
This sequence comes from Ophioderma brevispina, assembly GCA_023653785.1. NCBI lineage: Eukaryota > Metazoa > Echinodermata > Ophiuroidea > Amphilepidida > Ophiodermatidae > Ophioderma > Ophioderma brevispina. Next base: position 8,133 of record JAMKCH010043693.1, on the reverse strand, counting down.
TTCTTAATTAGTCGACTTAATTGGAAAATAAAATATTTATAAGATATTTTAAAAAAATACATTTTTATCCTGTGTAAGAATCATTTTCATTTGAAAAGCCGCAAAAGAATGAATACAAAATGCTTCTCCTGTAAAATTATGAAAATGTAGATACGACGAGTCACATGACGATTACTATTAGGCGCATCGTTGTACGTATGTAATATAGAGAAGAGACTTAGCAAACACTGTAAGAGATCCATGACATACGTACTGATTTACATCGATCACAGATTCGTGATACTTTCATGGAAATATATCTAAATAAAGCGTGCGTACTTATGCTGATCCATGTGAAGATGGATATTAGCTCTCAGTCCTGTTTATTTTGTTACCTGTCAAATAGTACCATATGCTTCTGTATATTCCTCCGCGCCAAATATCTTGTGGTGAAACCCAAGGCTGAAAATTACTGGTCGGGTGTTCAATTTATCTTGAAACCAGAGGGAGATCAACATCGCTTGACTTAAAGTTATTTGATTGTCGTTTAATTAATTAGAAATTATTAAAGTTTCGATATATCAAGTATGCTTACAATGGAATTGTACTGAAGTAACTAAGAATTTAACACCTAAGTGTACAAGGGGTTGGTTCTTATAAACTCTTGGATACGCATCTTTTCATGAAAAAATAATAATAATAATATCCGATCAATATTAATACAGGGTGTCTCAGAAAGAACGTTACCCTCCAAAAAACGGCCATTTTTGCTTACTTAATCAATTCTTATCCTTGTTTTAGCTTTATATTAAGAAAGTATGTACTTTTATGAACATATGGTGAAAACAAGAAAGAAAACCGTGAAAAAATAACCAAACAATGACTATTCCCCTAAATATGATGCAACCTAACTTGTCCACGGCTAGCATTAGCAGATGAAACGATGGATGCAAATATCTTCGACATTAAAATGTTAAGACCCTTCTGGCCAATATACTCTCAAATTCTAAGGCCCATTGCTGGGTTTAGAGTTTATTGTTCAGTTCTCTACGCCCTGCAGCATTATTTGCGACTGATTGTCATGTTCGTTGACGACCATTATCTCTTTCCTTGCACCTTTTTAGAGTCTGCCATGCTCCAGATTTTTTTCTGTGTTCCCCTTGATTGCCATCATTACTAGACCCGACATTGAGGGAACGTTACTCATTCACTAGAAACGAGGGGCCGTTACCCATCGGCAAGATCAGTTCATAGAATATGCCATTGTAGTAGCCACGCCAGCCATTATTTGATGTGTGCTTTAAACCAAATTCCATATTTGGGCATTAGAATGGAAGACGGGTGAGGGGATTAGGTCATTTCATTCTGAAGAACAAATTAGGTGCATGTTTTAGGTGCTTTTTTTAGGCGATTACTTATAACAAATTAATTAAATCTGAGGACTACGTGTTCTCAATTCCATAGAAATACATGTACACTGTTTTTCTATTGCTAGCCGTGGACAAAGTAGGTTTGCATCATTTTTAGGGAAATAATTATTCTTTGGGTATTTTTCCCACCGTTTTGCTTTCTGTTTTCATCACCACATGTTCATAAACAGTACATATTTTCCATAACTAAAGCTAAAGCAAGGATATGAAATTAAGTAATAAGCAAAAATGGCCCACCGTGTTGTTCTGGAGGGTAACGTTTCTTCTGAGACACCCTTTTAGTCAGTATTAAGATAATTATGCAAACCTTTTGTCCAACACGGGAGTGTTTGTTTAAAAAATATAAATTATTAAAATCATTAATATGTCTTGTTCAAATATTTACATATTAAATAATAACTAAGTAATAAACATACATAATAATATTAAATTCAGATACCCTTTATTTACCCATAGCGATCAGTTTATTTTGTCAATTCGCCACTCTGCTCTGGCCAAAATAGGGGAAAGTTAGAACGGCAGACCTTCCACCAAAATATAATATAGTAAGATTAAGAAATGACAATTTACATGTACGCCCTTTCATACCATTTCGAAAGGAAGGACAATAGTGCCCGATGGATATCACCAGACCACATGTGGGGGCACTTGTGGTCCAGTGGATACAACGACCGACTCATGACCCACAGGTCCTGGGTTCGAGTCCCTAACTGCAAAATATATTGCCTTATTAGCAGAATTAACTAATAAATGTTGCCCATGGAGGTCGTCATGTTCGGCATTGGTGACTTTGCTCGGCATTAGTGACGTTTTATGACTTGAGAAGTCAATAGACCAAAAACAGGTGTCTAAGGAATGTCTAGGGTACTCCTGGTCAGAAAATCGGATTATATAGTGTGTCCAGTAGAAAAGCAGTAACAATCGATTAAAAACGGGCGGATTCTTCAACAGAATATAGCTGAAAAGGTTTGGTTATGTCATTCACTGGCTACTTGTTTCAAGACACGCTATGTACTTACAGCATCATGGTTTCTATTTTTCTCGTGGGGCGATCAAAATGGCTGCAAACATACAGAAGATATTATAAACGTTTTACTTTGTTATCAATAATATAGTGTCATTTTTCTGACTGAAAGACATTCATTTGAAACAAAAATGTATTTATAATATGCTGAAGCGTAAATTATATTTGCCTGGCATTTCGCTTTAATAATAATAATAGCACGCTTGTAATACAACTTTGGTACATTAATCATTACCCACTAAAAGGTTTGCTTACGTTGATTATTCCTTAAAATCACTCTTCATCTCCTAAAGGAGTTGCTATAAGAAAAGAAAGCACTTAAAATTGGTGGAAATACAAGGAAACAATCTCAAACGTCCCTTAACCGGTATAGCGGTATAGACGTGTTTGACCTAATGCATTCTAATTGGCGATAATGGAAACTTTCCCCCATTATTCACATTGTTAAGCTTAGAATCATGTATAAGTAGTCACACATTTTATGTCTACCACGTACTGCATGACATGTGCAACGGGAGGTTGAGAGGATATTGTATCTTGATCGATTTGGTGAGCAAAATTTTATACGATTAAATCAATATTGACCAAGTCGTGTTGCGGCAGGCTCAAAGTGAGATCGGCGCGGAGGTAAATTAGCCTGAAATGTAATGCTCCTTGTCACATAAAACCATATTAACCATTTCAAAAGCGTTGATAGTCACTGAAAGATACAAAGCAATGACAATAGAATGAATAAAACACCATTTCATTTTATGGCGGGGATGATGCATCCGATCAAGTCATTGTACTGACAAGAAAATTGTAACAGGTGATTAGCTTCAACCGATGTCAATTACCATGGTGATGTATGTTTGATGTCTTCTTTTTAATACAACACACGTACTGAACATGGATGACAACGTTATGTTGATTTGCTGCCGAAATAACGGAACAGATGTGGATTCATCCGAAACTGTTATTACAACAGTGCTGACATTCGAAGAGCGCGTTATTGTTTCCATCTTGACAATCCTGATAACTACAATAGGACTTATCGGTAATGGAACTGTGATAATATGTATTCTATTGACCAGACGACTCCGGAGTGTTTGTAACGCATTTGTTTTGAATCTTTGCATCGCAGACCTGATTACCTGTCTTAGTGGACCATTCATGGCCCTTGCTTTCCTTTCGACCGATGGTTGGAAGCTTCCAGATGTCGTATGTTCAAGTGTGGGTTTTATTACAATTACCTGCATTGGGTGTAGCATTTACACCTTAACAACCATTGCAATTAATCGTCTAATTGTTGTAACATCGTCTCGTGGCTTCTACATGCGTATGTATAGCTCAACAAAACTTGCTTTGCACATTAGTGTAACGTGGCTTGTGCCTCTTATAATGTCGTCCCTACCACCTATATTTGGAATCGGAAAACTTGGTTACGACAAACGGTTTAGTTCCTGCACTTGGGATCCGTCTCATCCATTATCCCGGGCATATAGTTTGTTACTCAGTGCCGTCTTCTATCCAGTCTCACTTATCATCATATCAATATGCTACTCCGTGATCTTCATAAAGATTCGAAAATACAATCGAAGCATTGCTGCTTCCTTCGAGCAACGCTTATCAATGGGTAACTCCGATGATAAGGACTCACGGTCAACCTCCATAGCGTCAGATAGGATTTACCAAAGCCTTTCTCAGCGTCAAATCCGAGTTACTCGTAATATGTTCCTAGTGATACTTGCATTTATTATTTGTCTTACTCCATACGGGGCGTCATTGGTAGCTTCAAATAGCGACGAGTTCATTGTGTACGCTGCTCTTTTTCTAATTGCTAATTCTTGCATATATCCAATAATTTACTCTACTAAGCATCCAGACTTTAAAATTGCAATGAGATGCGTAATTCTGTGTCGCATTAGTGAAATTCCGCAATAAAATTACCAGACCAAGCACGGCAAATCTAAATAAGGCGTTTTATTCTGAAAGTCTCTGCTTATATTACACCATCTTTACTTGTCATGTCTTTGAACTTGAAAGTTTCGCGAAGTGAGTTTTAAAGAAGTAGGTAACCCTCGTCCAATCCTACACTGTAGAAATGTTATTCGGATTTAAAAATACAACAAGTCCAAATTGGGCAAAACATATTTAGATCCTGAAGCACATCCGAGTCATTATCGTAGTGTTTCGAATGTAATTCCTTATATTGTTACAATGTACAGACGAGTCGGGTTCCTCTTAGAAAATTGCGTGAGTACCTTTGAAAGAGAATTGCTATTCCAACATTCCCATTCATATTATGTTTTACACACGATCAAACACGAATTTCAGTGTGCTCCATCAACGCCTCCGAACCACCCCAAGACTATGAAAGCCTACCCTACGTATACCCTGAGAGTGTGTGGAAGAACGAGATTTGTTTTGTTGTTATCAAATTAATGCAAATGATGGAAACAAAAAGGACTATAAGAGTAATTTGCCGCCATTTACTGGGCCATTCTTCAAAAAAGTAAATTTTTTGGTAAAAAATGAAGTTAATGGTATTGGAAATTTCTTTACATTGTCACGTTAACCATCCTTCCAAGTTTCCTGCATGATATTTTTAAACAATATGTCCAACTCAAACACCCTCATTTGCATAAATGAACGTCTTTAATATTTTGGGATAAAAAAAGTGAGATTATTAGACCATTTTGCTTCTTTAGTTTTATATTAAATAGCTTTTCATTTTTGTTTGAAATACTGCCTAAAGTATTGCATGGACTTCAATTTTCAAAATTATGTTGAAAAAATAAAAAAAATATAGGAAACAGACAAGTAATTAACAGAGAATATTAATTGACTTTGGTATGTCACACACGTGACCAAAAATACAAAGAAGTTTTTATTACTAGAAAACCACTGTCTCAGTAATGTTCATATTTCATGTCAAAAGCCAGTTTATATGTACCTCCACTATACAAAATAAATGGCTTAGATCTTTCCTCTTTCAAAAGTAATTTAAGTGCTAATGAACTGTCACACCCGTGATCGGCACTCACCATTTTAGTATGTGAGGATATAAATTTCTGGTCAGATGAATAAGGTTAGGCAGGGTTTTAACTTATTAATCAGTTAAAATATGAATTGATCATTTAAACAAGAAACAACAATTAAATTAATAAAGACTGGTTTAAACCTGATTTCCATGTGTCTTTGAATGTTTGGGGGTGAAGCGCCAAATGTAGCGACCTGCACTATTTTCACACAGAAATCTGCACACAGGAGTAGTTTGCTCTTTGCAAGTTACTACTGATGACACTGTAATGAAAGTGTTTGAAATAGTTGAGAATATGGAAATACACAAGATTTTATTTAAACTTCATTTTTGGTGCACATTAACAATGGTCATCAATTTTGTATTATAAGTTAATGGAGATGTCACACACGTAACCACCAATGTCACACACGTGACCGTATTTAGTGATATAAATTTGTCGAATTACCAAGTAATGTTGCATGTTTACTTTTTAATTACACAACAGTGTTGTAATGCCAAAATACCAAGTCTTCTGAAATAAATATAACGAATGTGAGTAACAAAAATATGCACAGGAAATTTTACAGTTGAAGTTGATTCTAAAACACCCTTTTTGTCTGAGGTCACAAACGTGACCGAGCTTTATTTGCCCATATGGACAAATAATAAATCAATCTAGCGAAATGGAAACGTTATTTTTGATAGGATGGTCTAAAGCTTATTCATATACATAAAGTAATCCAGATGGTTATATTGGCAAAACCAGCATGGGGTGAAAATCAAAATTTCCCATTTTCGGTCACAAACGGACCGGAAGGAAATGGCCCCCTACTGCGTTTGGGGTGAAGCGAAAAAAGTTCATAGGAGTGCAAGCAAGAAACACAAAATAAAAAAATCCGGCCTAAGGAAGTTTGCTCTTAGGGCAGTGAATCGAAATCGAAACAAAAATTATGAACAAAAAAAATCAGATTTTTGCATGTCTGCAATAAACAATTTACAGGTTATTCCTCTCATACCTACAAAGCAAGTGAAAAGACCAAAAGAGACGAGGGTTAATCATGTAGAAACATTCCACATTTTACCCGGATATTTTACCCCTCCCCTATCTTAAAATGCTTTAACAAAACTGGGGCAAAATGTTTACATCATTCAATAAGTGGACAATTAGCAGTCAATGTGCCTAGAGACCCATCAAAACATTTTATGCAGACTCTAGTACAAGTCATATTCTCGCTGTTGTATGTAACATTCTCTTGAAAGAGAACATTTCTTTCAAAGGAATTGAGATCATTACTATTGATTTCTAGGTTCTTGTATGACGTCGTGAATCTCTGTTATTGTTACATGTTACAAATTGTAATGTTCCATTTCCATTTCAGTTAATTTAGAAATCTGTCAACATAAGAAAATTATATTCTGAATTTAAATTCTTCGTTGTGAAAGAGTATTTGGTCCAAGGACGATGGAGGAATAAAATACCGTTAAAATCTCAGCGTATGTGTTCATACATGTAAGTGATAGTGGCATTTTAAACGAGTGGATTATGAATAGGTTGCAGTTTTTCTTTCATCTTCTTTTCTCCTCACTTTGGAGGAGTTAAATTACTTGAATGGTTAAACCATGCAGTAGAATAATTGCACTTCAAACATTTCAATAAATGTTATTAACTGCTTGTTTAACGGCATGTTTTCGATCAGTATTGTGCCATAGGTACGATAATTATCTCAAATATAATATTGTGGTCTTGATCTTTCATTTAACACATGCTTGTTAAAAAGGGCGTTTAAATGGGTGAGATTTAAAACTCCGAAAGAACAAAAACCCCCATAACAAACGTTGCATTTGATGGAGGGCGCAGAACAGGCTACAGTTCTGAAAACTGACCTGGGTTTTTCTGTTATTATTGAGCCAGTTTTATGGAAAAAGTACTTCGGAAAAGTGTTTTTTCATTTTTAGGCGGGAAGCATTTGTTGTGGCATTATAAAAAATTTTATTTGGGGCCGCTATTTTAATCTGTTTACAACCGATTTCATTTTTCCGTTATTTGGGTAGTGTTGATATACCCTATCAATGACAAGAGATTTGTTTTAAAAAATTCCAAAACACGAGCGGTTTTCAGGAGCGGGGGGGGGGGGGCAAGTAAACCCCTTATCCCACCAACCGGAGTGCAAAAACCTTATGCACTTAAGCGTTAAGGTAAATGGTTCAGAAATATAATAGACAGTCAAAAAGCCAAGGTTCATAATCGTACTCGACCACAATGACAGAACTTTGATAAACAGGCTAATAATAGGTGTGTGCACCACTGGCTTGATTTACGATGGTGTTTCATTAGAGCACTGTTACAAAATATAAGTCAATGCTAAAGTTAAGAAACACAACGTAAATCAGATTTATTTGCTAATGGCAATATAGTGGCAGGTATAATTATAATCTAAATTCAAGTTGTGAGTACGTGACAGCCTGGAAGATTCTGATCATGTCAGGGCGGTTACATCGCCAGAGCTTGACGTTTCCACCATTGGCACCTATTGTAACAATGAGGTGGTTCTGGGAAAAAATTAAGAGCTTTCCCCTGATAAAGCAGTCGGCCCTGATGAAATTTTGCCAGCATGCTAAAATTGTGGGCTAGTTCCATCAAGTCCCAGTCCTTTGCACGTATTTTTTACATATTTTATCCTCTGGCAACCTACCGC